>JAYMSR010001056.1:0-11309 GCA_036897825.1 Plantago rigida | reverse complement strand
AACAAATATGTTTTTTAGCAAACAAAGACTCGGAGGAACTTAACAAGACCAAACGGCTGGTGTTACGTGTTGGGCTGATAGCTCATGCCCAAACAAGGCCGAGTTAGTAGGAGTATAAGGACACAAGTCCAACAAGAAAGTAAGTTAGCCCATTAGCTAATATCACCAAAACTCGAGCCCACATAAAGGCCCAAGCCCACAAAATCAAATAGGCACCCTACATGCAACAACACAAGACATTTGTTACATTAAGGTTTCATTTGTTACATTTCAATCAAAATTACTATATCTCCATCATTATGTTTCATTTCATACAACCTTAGCTTTATCAAGCCGGTAAAACTAAGTACTTCTGCATATTTTTCATCGGACTGCAAGTCCCTTGGACCACTCGATTGGAGATGCCATTGTGAAAGCCTCCCAAGATTCGATGATCAAAAGTTGATCTTCTCAATATTTATTGACAAGTCACTGGTTACATCATCAATGTTAATAATGATATACACCAATCTGTGTATTTATTTATTTTCTCACTCATACGTCAAGTAACATTTTTTACATGCACAAGGTTCGAACCCTAAACCTTATTTAAATGAACTTGTTCAATTGAACTCAAGTAATTTACCACTTAAATGAACAACCGTTATATAATATATAAGTCACACATCAATCAATATCCTAGGCGTTCACAAAATTGACCTTTAAGGAGTACTAAGAGATAATTTGCGTTGCACACTTATAAAATCAAATACTAAAAGTGAATTTAGAATCATAATAGATCATATCTATCATAACATTGCAAATTTGCAAGTACCCCACTAGTCATGTTACCTCAAATGAAAGTACCATTTTGCCCCTAATAGTGAGTCAAGAAAGTATAGTTGAAACATTGACATCTTAACCCCAAAAGGACAAATCTTTCTCAAATTCTTGAAAAAACTGCTAAATGTTGACCCCATTTATATTTAGATATCAATACACATTACATGACAACAAATGTAGAAAAGTAAAAAAAACACCCATACTTTCCCCTGTTGTAATACCAATACCACCAAACCTTAAATTTGTCACCACATTTCTCTCATTTCCATGTCCAAACACCATTACAATTTCAACCAACATGATCAACATTCCGATACTATATCCTGATTGATTAGCTGCTACTAACCGTCTTATCACTCATCAGTACACTACTCAAAAGAAGAAAAAAAAATTCTCACTCGTATCTGCTGCAGATTAATCCACCAAGAAGATTAGTAAGTGTTTCAAGAAATGGATTTGGAAGAGTTTCGTTCTTTCGTGTTGGATTCAGGCATTGATGTTTGGACATGGATAGACTTGGCAATCTCCATGGCTTCTACTGATTATGAACATGAGCTCAAGAGCAGAAGAGATGGGATTATACATAAGCTTTACAGTACTCCAACTCTTCCACAGTGTCAGAATTGTGAAAAAATCAAGCAAAAAAATGACTTGGATTGTGATGATCATAACATTGAGATATTGCAAGATGAAGAAGATGAACAGATGAAAGTTGTTCAGATCAAGAATCTCTTAGATGATCAGAACCAGGTCTGTTTAGTTGTGTGTTCAATGTTCTTAAATTTTTCATTTAATGCAGTTATAAAGCTTTGTTTCTTGAGGTGTAACTGAAATTTTTTCCAGGTTGAGAGTAATTTGATTGGGTTGCTTCAGAGCCTAGTTGACATGGATATTACATTCAATGTACTCAAGGTGTGCCATTTACTCTAGACAACTTTTGAAAATGACATTTTCTTTTTCGTTTTAGTTTATACGAGTTTAAAATCAGATAGCTTATCAACTATCAATGGAAATCCTGGAGTTTTGAGTTGAACTACTACCATCTAGCTTAGATTATCAATATCAACTAGTTTCGCAAAACCAAGACGTTATGGTACTTTTTTATGACTCGGTGTTGATGGTACTTGGTTAGGAAACTGACATTGGAAGACATGTCACTCAGTTTCGAAAGCATTCTTCTAGTGAAGTTCGTAGATTGGTCAAGATTCTTGTGAGGTCAGTGTAAAATTACATGTTTTTCGAATTCGGTTGTTAGATGGAATTGAAGTTTAAGAGTGTGATGAAATATGATACAGGAAATGGAAAGATACAGTTGATGAATGGGTGAAAATGAATTCATCTGTACTAGAAGAAGTGGCTCAATTCAATGGTAAGATTATAAAGATCTGTTTTTTCCCCAGTTAAGATTGTTTCAAGATTATGTTCCAACTGTTCTTTTTACAGGTGATAAAGAACCATGTCATGAATCCGACCAGTACAAGAACATTAACCAGCAAAATGGAGTCAGAAAGGAAGTGTTTCCAGATGCTAATTCTCCCTGTAATTTCACTCCACAGAATGTAAGTTTACATACTTTTCTTAAAAAGGGAAGTGAAAAGCTGCTTTTTTGTGCAATTTGATTGTACTAAAAAGTGATTATTGCTATGCAAAATGGGAAAACATTACTGTTCTGAGTGATTTTTTTGCTAACTTTCATGTATAACAGGGAAATGTTAGAGATAAAAACAGTGAATTCAAAGCTAAAAAGCGCATCCAAAGTGATCAACCACAAGATCAACTTGGTGAGAGTATATTCTTTACTTTTGTCTTGGTCATTTTTCCTTTTTGATCTCATCAGTATTACCTAACAAAAATATCTGGTTTTTTACTACAAAAGTGTCGAATAAATGTAGTAGTGGTGGTGGTAGTAGTAGCAGTGGTCGTAGTTGTCGTAGTGGTGGTAGTGGTAGTAGAATCTAAATGTACTTTCACTTGTGTACTTTCAGGCAAGAAACCAAGAACAGAACATGTACTAGACTTTCAGCGCATTCCAAGAGCAACAAAGAGCACTCTAGTTACTAGCAACAGTGGCAGTGTCCCCGTATAATACTGATTATTACCGCGGTAACAACTTTTTACCGATTGTCTAATTCGAATCCCTAATCGGGTTTTCTGTCTTTGTATAGAATAATCGACAATTCTACATTGTGCAGAAGGATGAGTAATGGTTGCATATGACAATGAAGAAGTGCATTGAGAAATTGGATAAGAGAGTTTTGAAGAGTTGGCATGTGAGAGTATTAAGTGAATGGTGGTGCAGTAAGTATGACCAGATGCATTGGGGCTTTAGGCTTTTTTGTTCAATAGAAAGGGTGGGGCACCATAACATGCAAGTCGGTTTGTTATACCCTACACCCTCCCCTATCCTAATGGTATCACTATTCGTAGCAGCGGATTCCACATGTAGGGGCCAATGTTATGTTATTATAAAAGGTTGTATTGTCTAATTTTTCCATGCAAGTGTATATATGGGGACTAGACTGCATCATTGGTGTTAAATAGCCATCCTAGCCTTTATTTATGTTGAATTAATTAATAGATTGATGTTGATTCTTGATGTTTTCGAGTAAAAATACTGATATATCTTGTTTTAGCGTTGATATTCCGTGAGTTTTTCTTATGTCTCTCTCAAATTGTTCCCATGATACTCCTCCGGAGAAAAAAGAGACAGTGAGTCAAGAATCAAAATACATACAAGAGATATTTTCAACTACTAGTAATTAGTGGATGCAATTCACATTGATGTGTTAACCAACAAGGTTACAATTTTACAAGCCTCCCTAATGATGACTGTGTTTCCATTAGATGAATGTTTTAGTTGAAGAGGTAAATATGATGCAGTAAATGTTTTTAACCTACTCTAACGTTGTATGTCTTGTAATTCATCTAACGGTCTTATTCATTTATATTGATTTTAATGACTATGATTTAATGTACGAAGATAGTATCTAATAGCACTAGGTTTAATACCATACAACCAACCACCTGGCAGTATAATTAACACATAATCATATATGAAGTGTTTTACGATACATAAAACATGATTTCGTGTAACATAGACTAAAATCCTTTAATCATGGTTGGACAATGCAATCTTTTGGCTTGATAATGTTAAGATCAGCCGAAATATGTGATTCCTTCAAGCATTAGTGTTGGGGTCAAACAGTACTAGTTGCAAAAAGTGCGTAGTATATCAAAATCAAACAAGGCATGATGCATGATTCGCTTTAAGAATCTTGAGGCAACAAAGCTAAGAAATTGCATTGACCTGACAAGTGCAAGTTAAGTGGATCTCCTTTATTTACGGCCCTTGTGGTTAACCGTGTCAACTCACATGATATGCACAGTGGGTGGGTTCGTTTCCACATACAAAGAAGGGAAACTCCAATCATCATATCATGTAATGAATTCATTCTTTCAAGAGAAAAGAAACAAGATTATCATCTCCCACATGCATTGCTGCCCAACTTCTTCAATTCTTAGCATTACATTTATCTTATGATTTCGAGTGCCAATATATCCCGTACACATATAAACAGCCAATACACGACTGACTAATGTTTGGATCATTTATCTAATCAAATTTTCTTTTGCCTGCAGATTGTTTTTGTCCAAGTTTGCTGATTGTAAGAATGAAGACAGATTTTGCTCTGCTGCATACTCTGGTAGAAGCAGAGCAAGTAATTCCAAGACCAGACCATTTCAATGCAGACAGGCAAATTTAGTAATGTTGCACACTGGATGGATTCATAGCTTCGACGAAAGCCGTTGTTTAGTAGTAACACAAAATACTGGATAGTCTCTGCAAGATTTAAATAACACCAAAGCTAAGCATCTTATCGCGCTAGTAAACTATAGCTTCAACAACAGAATAGGCATTCCAGAAAGGAAAGCTAGAACATAAAATTCTCTGATACCATAGACACTGCCGGAGAAAGATTACCTCAATTGTTAGTTGTTTATTGTTTTTAACTACACAGCTCGTTACAATCATTGCCTTGTTACTCAACAATTTATCCAGAGCAATGCCTCAATATAGTTGTGTCCATATAAACAACAAATGAGTTTAAAAAACATTCTGCAGTATTTTATGTAACAGTTCTCAATATAGTTGTGTCCATATAAACAACAAATGAGTTTAAAAACATTCTGCAGTATTTTATGTAACAGTTCTCATTTGAACTCTACACAGAAACAAGAACTATGAGAATTATCTTAATCGATGTGAACAAGGATATCTGGATCCAGTCGTAACTTACCATACTCTTCATTAACTCCCAAGCCATAACGTCAGTACCGCCTGTTCCTTTCCTGACGCAATGAAATCGGGAACTGGAAAAAAGAAAAGTTAAGACACAAATTAACTGAAAATTACAGCATTACTAGATTCATTCCCCATGAAAAAGATATGTAAAAGAATTCAGAAGTATCTTCCCATTGAAAAGATGGCTCAACACCCCAACGCCAACTCAATGATTCGATTGGGAAATCGAGTGACAAGCCCAATTTCTGGACATAAATAAATATTAAAAAGCTTTAAATTAATAGAGGAATAACAGTTTTAACGACAAATTCAGAACCATGAATGATCTATTAATTTATATATAATAAGTTGAGATATCAGTAACAAAATGCGGGAGAAATAATACCTATCAATTTCATATAATGAAGCCCAGGGTCATCACTAGATGGTTGGGCCATACAAACTTAAACAACAGAATAACGACCAGGTTGTGATGAACCAGGAAGTGAGGATGATTGACTCGTGATCTCCTCCAAAACCCTCTTGAGGTGTGATTTTGCATGCTTGACAGATTGCTCAGTAGGGCCCTCAATGAACAAGTAGAGCTTTCTGTCCGTTGATCCTGGAACCTTGCCGGGTGGGTAAAATTGCCCACGGGTCGTGATAGCAGCCCCAGTAAATTCTGAAATTGGGCCCAGTGTTTCCTTGTGTGTGACTTTCCAACGAGCATTTTGTGGGAAGTCATTTATTTCCAGCTCTGCTTCATAATGTTCAGGCATGGCATCAACAATAATCTTTGCAATATTACGTTGCAAATTAATGGCAGCTTGTGCAGCCCTAGCAGCTGCATCATTGCTAGGGTCGACCAGCACAGGCAATGGATTTGGCATGATCTGGGCCGTACGAGATGTGTCATTACTGACTTTTTTAACATCATCTTCTGAATCTGAATCTGATTTATCATCTTCAAAACCATACCCTTTAGCCTGAGCTTTCTTCGCGGCTTTTCTCACTTCATCCTCCTCTTCATTAAATTTAAAACCACTACCACCATAACCTGTCCCAGGACGATGCTCAACGCCCTGGTTGACCTTCACCATAAATCCATCGGCAATGGCCTTTAGGTCAGCAGGGACACTCTGCTCAGATAGTTCAAGGGCTTTGACCAAATCTGGTGCATATCTCGCATCCTCCTCCGAAACAAACGTGATAGCACAGCCTTTTTTACCAGCACGACCTGTCCTACCAACACGATGAACATAATCCTCATAGTGGTTTGGAACATCAAAGTTAATGACTAGTTCAAGGTCCTTCACATCTAAACCCCTAGCAGCAATACTTGTAGCTATCAACAAGTTGCAGACATTGCTCTTAAAATCAGCTAGAGTAGATTCACGGTCTGTCTGATCCTTTGCCCCATGAAGAGAGAGGCACGGGTATCCAGCCTTGAGTAAATCCTTAAACAAAGCATCACATTTCTCTTGCGAATGGACAAAGATAAGAACTTTTCCCTTTTCATACCATTCTCCAAGTAGTTCCAGGAGTCGAAAGAATCTGTCACTTTCTGGCCTAACCTCAACTAGTTGGGTTATATCTTTGTTGACAACACTCCTCCCACCAACCTGTATTCCAACAGGTTTGTTCAACACTTTCTGAGCCAAAATTTCAACTTGACGTGGGAAAGTGGCAGAAAAAAGCACGGTTTGGCGACCTGGCTGTATATTTTGAACAATTCTTGTAATCTGAGGTTCAAATCCCATATCAAACATCCTGTCAGCTTCATCCATGACCAAGTAAGTCACACGACGCAGATTAGTGATTTTCCCAGCGCTGGTACATAGAATGTCAATCATCCTACCTGGTGTGCAAACAACAATTTCAGCACCACGTTTCAAGTCACTGATTTGCTGAGCAACCCCAGAACCGCCATAGACAGGCACACAGGTCAGACCCAATACTTTTGTGAACTTCCTGATGTCACTATGAATTTGCTGGACAAGCTCTCTCGTGGGAGCCATGATAAGCCCAATAGGTCCGTCTCCAGACATCAAAGGAGATTGATCTTTGATATGCCTCAACATTGGTAAGACAAATGCAAGGGTTTTCCCAGAGCCTGTCTTTGCAATACCAATGCAGTCTCGGCCGCTCATAATTATAGGCAAAGCCTGCGCTTGGATAGACATTGGTTTTTCATAATTCAGCTTCTTTATAGTATCCAAAATTTTAGTCGATAATCCAGTCTGGTGCCACGTCTTGATAGGCTTGGGGACATCCTTTCCCCGTATCTTCAGCTCCAGCTCTTCCCTGTATGCAGCAACTTCTTTGGGTGTCATCCTGGCAATCTCCTTCACTTCAGTATAGAAATTCTTCCGGAAGTAAGGATAATCAATTTTTGAGTGGTCAACAATCGACAACTTCTCAACCTTGGTCTTCTTTACCCTTTTCATAAACTCTTCATCGTCTTCATCCTCCACATTATTTTCTTCATTCTCAGGATCTTCATAGTCTGAATCAGAATCCTCTCCCGGAATAATTCTTCCCATGGCTTTCTGTGTGCCCCTTTTTGATTGCTGAGAAGTTGTTTTACCATTTTTTTCAACCAGATCAGCGCCAGAATCACTAGCCACAAGAAGGACACTGTTGTTCAGATTTTCAACTTCAGGCAAAACAACAGAATTCATAAATGCATCTAAAGGGTCAATTTCATCGTCGTCAACAGCATGATCGACACCATTAGGCAGAGTAGGCGCAGTCTCATTTACAGAGTCAACAGACATGTCATCACCAGCATCACCACTGGTGTTGATAACTCCAGCCTTGTCCACATCCATAGCTGATTTTCCATCAGGGTCTGCTTCTTCATCATCGGATTCCCCTTCCAGAGTCCATGCCTTGCCAGACTTAGGTCCATCTCCATTATCTTCAGCATCACCCTTTTCTCTCTCAGATTCCTCCTTTCTTCGTAACTCTTGCCACTCCTGTACCCTTTTTCTCCTTTTCTCCATCTCATCATCCAGTCTCTTCTGCTCTTCCTCCATATCTTCCTCACGAGTCTTCTCCATTCCGGACCCCAATTCATCATCTCCCTTTCTACTAACCTCTTGACTCTTTTCCCTATGCCGGTCCTGCTTGCTACTTCGTTCCACGTCGCGATTCTGAGTATCATCCTCCTTCCTCCGCCTTTTCTTTTCCTTCTCCTTCAATACATGCTCCTCATCACTACTGCATGACCTTCCACGACGCTTTTCTCTTTCTCGATGTTTACTCCTCTCTTTCTCCCTCTCCCTCCGCTCTCTCTCCCGCTCCTTATCCCTTTCCCGTTCCCTCTCCCTTTCCTTCTCCTTAACTCTCTTATCCCTCTCCTTCTCCCTTTCCCGATCTTCCCTATCCCTATCCTTATCTCTTCCCTTACTCTTTTCTCGGGCTCTCTCATCATCACGATCCCGTTCCTTGTCACGGTGCCTATCCCTATGCTTTTCTCCATCCCTATACTTATCATCATCAACACTCTTCTCCCTTTCGTGGCGGCTCGAGCGGCCCCTATCCCTACCATTCCTATCCTTTTCACGATCCCTATCCTCTCTACTATCCCTATCACGGGTACTCCTCTTCGTCTCTTCCTTCTCAGAACCCTCCCTTCTATATTTGCGCTTCGGCTCTTCCATATTCTAAATTTACCAAACTAATACAAACACGAATCCTGGCGAAAACAATTCAAAATCAATTACAGAAAGCAAAAAAAAGACGATGAAATCACTCGGTGATTCACAAGCTGAAAGTACAGATAAAGTAATGCGAGAAAGGAATTCAAGAATTGAATCGATAAGGGAAAGAAATGAAACCTTGATTTGAAGAAGCTCTGCAATTGCTGTGAAGAAGATAATGGTTTTGGAACCCTAATCGTGCTGAGCCTGTTTTCCTTTCCTTTGTGTTTCCTGATTTGTTTCGTTTTGATTATTCGGCTTTGTTCTTTCTTTAACATATAGGACGAGGCAAACTTCCATGTTTTCACATTAGTCCCGACCCAACTAGAATTTGGAGATGAAGAACTCGGAAAGTTAATTTGGTTGCAATTATATCCTATGTTCGACACGGTTAATTAATGAAGTCCTACTGTTTCGTGATATAACAAATGTCACATAACAATTTTATATAGTTATTGATGACCAATGTCATATTTCATGTTTTTATTTAAACTCTTGTTTACTTTACCCACAGTGTCAGTGTCATTACATTGTACGTTAAAATTCACATTTAAAAGTAAACGTAAAATGTGATATTTAATGTGAAACGAATAGATTAGATTGTATTTTAATACATTACCACCATAGGTTTTCAACGAATTGAATTACTTGATTCAATATGACTGTAGTATATAACGGGTTAACTGATTCTAATATTCTCATGATACAAATGTTATAATGTTTTTTAATTTATTTGTATGATTTATTTAACATGGTCAATGTGTGATTTGGGTGCATACAGTAAATTGTTCTCAATATAAGTCATGTAATGTTCGATTTTTTTATTAACATAACTATGAAAAGAAAAATGACTATATACATAGGAAGGTTTAGAATCATTCATGTGATAACTATACAACACTCCATAAATCATTCATGGACCCGCTATTAACAATTTTTTTATCTGTTTGCCTAATTTATTTAACATGGTCAGTGTGTGATTTGGATGCGTACCAAGCATATATAATGTCTAATAAAATTGTTTTGTTGATTATCCATCATCAACCATACAAGTGCAATAATTTGTTCTCAATATAAGTCATGTAATTTTGTTCTATTTTTTAGTTAATATAACCATGAAAGAAAAATGACTATATAGAAAGGTTTAGAATCATTCAATGTGATAACTATACAACACTCCATGAATCATTGATGGACCCGCTATTAATAATTTGGGCTTTATATATGATTATCGAACAATGTGGTTGTCATGGTTAATGGTGGAACTTGTCTCAATTTCATATTCAGTGGGTTAATTGATCCGATTGAGCCTCCACCTGCTTTAGTTTTCGTTCACTATGATCGGTCGTCTACGATATGAATATGTGAGTGTATACATGGATGGACAACTTTTCAACATAACTTTGCATGAATTTTATGTTCTGAGGGGAGGTTCACAACTTGTTTTGGGAGTTCAATGCACACACCCACAAGTCCTTTTGCCGTGGACTCTAACCATATGACTTTGACAATACCACTACATGGACATCCGTTCTAAATTGCCCTAAGTTAATCATGCAGATTTTGAGAAATAAATAAAGCAAGCCGTGAGATTATTAAGCACAAAAATGTTCCCAAGAGTAAGATCAACATGCTATATGAGTTATATATTATATATATGATGTTGGATGCGCTCGTGATCGTTCACTAAATGATTGAGGATTTTATAAACAACGAGAAAATTCTAGATATGCTAGTTGAGCCTAACAATTGCTTAGTCTGGGAGGGGGTAAGGATCATATTGCAGCCAGTGGCAAAGGCAAGGAAATTTCCCAGTGAGATTTGGAGGTGGCGACAATAGCAAGGTAGAAGCCTACAGCTTGCCATGGAAGAATGAAGAGCGTTATTGCATTGAAGATGCACGTAATTGGTATATTTTGCATCGAAGATGAGTAAGACGGTAAGTATTGTTCTGGCATATGTATCTTAATATCTCCTGGTAATGTGATGTTCATTATAATTTTGTTTACAGTTCAAAGTTCAAGTAATAAACTATTTCAACTTCATCAATTTTCATTAGAGCTTGCAAACAATACGCTTGCTTGGCGCAATTATTTGTTGGAGCAAAAATCAAATTATGTTATAATTAATTTGTGCAAAATAAACTATCTTTGGTTGTGCAATATGTGTGCAAAATTAACTATATCTTTGTTTGTGTAATATATTTTCATTTGAATTGGTTTGTTTGAAGTGGCAAGGTGAGATCCCCAAAGCATAAACCCTGTCATACCCAATTTGGTTTTTTTTATTACGTTGGGAACCCGCAATCGTTACCATTCGAGTGTGCACTTGGTAAACCCTACGTACGAGCTCACGTAATAGTCTGTAAACCACGTAAATCATGTTAAACCGCAACAAGTTGCGACATGTTGAGACTCATAAGGCATAAATCATCCCCGCGGGATTTGAAGTTGTGACCAAGACACTACAAAAAAACCCGGTTTTAACGACGGATCTATTCG
>JAYMSR010001055.1:0-11318 GCA_036897825.1 Plantago rigida | reverse complement strand
GTATATAAATGGACTTGGACGTAATAATAAAAAAAAATTAGTTTGGAAAATATTACTAGTCTCAGTTCATTATAAAAATAAAATAAAATTATAATATCAAATTAAAATAAAAAGTACGAGTTTTTACATAAGATGTGATGTACTATTATTTAAAAAAATATAGACTAATAATATGATGAGAAAAATTAAAATTAATTAAAAATAAAATTAATATCCTTATATGTCATTTTACAAAATACCTGCTAACTTATTAGCTAATTTGCTAAACACCTACATTAAAATCATATCTTATTAGCTAATTAATCAGTTACCTAACTTATCACCTACCTGACCAGCTACCAATTAATTTTTCACCTACTTTTGTTAAACATAGTCATAAACATAAACTAGCTAAGTAATCCAATTAGAAAATAAAAAAGTAACCTATAAAATATGCTCCCTCTGACCCACTAAAAAGTGTAATTATTCATTTTTGGGACATTCCCACTAATTTAGGTCACTTTCTAATATAATAAAATAATAAACACCACTAACCACATTATCTTATACTTTTTTTTCATTATTTATTATTTATCTGTCTCTTATTATTCATACTTTATCCATTTTTTTATCATTTACCTCTTCACCAACAAACAATAAATTATTGGGCGTCTTAAAAACAGCGCCGAAAAGATTGTGGCCTATTTTAGCGGGACGGAGGGAGTATACACGAAGAAAAATTGTAGAGAAAAGTAAGGGGTGGAACCAAGGCATGTGACCGAACCCGGCCCGATTCGTATAGGTGATTGTTTATTTAGTTCAATGATTCACTAACAGGTGCCCAAATAAAACTTCCATTTTCTAATATGGGTAATGTGATCGGAAATCGATTCGGGATTTCAATACCTGAACCATATGGGTATCCAATAGGCAATAACCATAAACTAGTATAAATGATACACACATTAGAAATTACTATACATGTCATGATAAACAAGTCCTCAACATGCCATAACATCATTTAATATCATAGTTCGGCTCAAAAATAGATCCAACCCTCCCGGAGATCCAAGGTGAATCCTGTCCCATTCTCTTTTCTTTCTTTTTCTCTAATCCTGAAGGTTTTATACCATACCCATTAAAAGGATGTAATGGGCTTGGTTAGGAAAAGGGAGGGCTTGGTTGGGCTCACTCTTTAATTATTGTATCAATTATAATAATTTGATACGACATCTACGCAAGCCTTCTTAGTTCAATACGATTTCTACCCAACCTTATTAATTCACTTAAATTTAATTGATTAAATCCTGTGATGTTACACTTTTGGTTTTATTTAAGACTTTGATTCAGTCAAAATTTAATGGTGATATCATTTCCTTTTTAAATTACTACAAGAGCTTCTTAATGTTGTTAATTGGCACACTATGTGGTTGCTCATGTGAAATGAGCTTTAAAAAAAAGGAAAAAAGAAAAAAAAGGAATATCATATTTCATATTTTAGCATTCATAAATTGGATACCAAAAACCTGTTTCACTTTTACATGATCTTATTTGGTGGCCTAATTGAATTGGGCATCTGTATGGTATACAAAAATACACACCTAAATGAATTGGAATGACCTAATGTATCAAATTGATCTGAAAAGAATCTAATTCTAGCCTTTTGCGCTGAGTATTTCAAACATAATGAATTGTCCTCTCTGAAAAATGGAGAAGAGGTTATACTCTCTTCGTCCCCGAACAAATGTCCTGTATTCCATTCATATCTGTCCCATTACGAATGTTAAATGTCCAGTTCAGAATCTTAGACCTCAGACTTACTTTTATTTACATAAAATGTCATGACTAAGTTTTTTTAATTAACCTAATTAAACACCAAAATCATGGCATTAACATAACAAAATTGTAAACCAAATAAAACCTCCAATCAAGATTTATTACTATCTTTCTCATTTACCCTTAAGCTCCGTGCTCAGAATGAAACAAGAGATTTGTTCTGGGGCGGAGGGACTACATACTACTGAAAAAAGTCGATACGCCAGTGCGGGTTCAGCTACTTCCTGCGTTATACAGTGATAGAATGAAGCCGATACGCCGGTGCGGGCTCAGCTGTGTCCAGTCTTTAAAATCCTGCAAATTGCACAGGTTTTGCACCACGTCACGTCCTCCAGGAGCCCCTTGGTGGGCTTCTGTGTGCTATGAGACTAATTTTACGTGCTTTGGAGCAACTACTTGTGTCCTAAGTCACTAAAATGGAGTCTTGAAGCCTTCTAAACCTCAGGTAACGCGTCCCAAGCTCTAGGAACTCCGTAGTGATTTGCCTTAGCTAGAGAGCCAAATGCATGTTTTGACTACTTATCCCGTACTCTCCACAGTTTACCTACGAAATGTAAGATAGTACAAAGCATAATGAAACACTAACGAAATACATGCTAAAAGTCTAGTAAAATATGGTGAAAAGATATTAGATGATATGATCAAAATTGCAATCATCTGTAAGCTAAAAACTTATGTTGGTTCCATGGATTGTTTTAATAAAGGCCAGTGCTATTTTCTTCTGAGCGTTCTTATAATTATAATGATGTATGAATACAATATCACCGGGAAAAGTAGGAAAGATATGCCATCAAACAGCATATTTCATTAACCAGCATATTCCATGGACTCAAAGCCATGCTATTAACTAAGCATTCATTCCAGCTGACACTGAGGTTTAGTACAGAACTCTTCTGTGGCAGCTCCCAAAATCTTGTATTCCCCAAATTTCTTTAACAAAGAATCTCCTATCCGCTGTAAACAGTTTGTGTGTTTTAGTTTTTTTTTTCTCATATTCTTTTTGAGATGCTGGAGATTCTCGAGTATATTTCATTAATCGATCAAAGCATGGTAAGATCTCGGCTGAAAGAAACACTGAACCAAATCTCTGCGGGGACTGCACTAGTAGAATTGGTGAGGGAGAGATCAATGTAGGGGGTAAATCAATGCTAACACCATAGGGGTCAACTTAGGAGGTCCACTAAGTTTACAACCTGAGCATGGAAAATGTTCTTTTGACATGGAGAAACTAACTCCATCTTCTGTGGGTTGTCAAAGTGATGACTGATGAGGACGGAATTCGGTCAATGGGATTCCAAGAAACATCCTCAGATCCATATCTGATCTCTGCAGTACCCATACAACCAGAAGTAGCAAACTTCTGCAAACTCCGTTCCACGTATATAAGCAAACAGAGTTAACAACATAACAGACAATAAGAAACTGAAAATTATGGAATTGAAGTTGTGGTAAAACACCATGAGCGAACCAAACGTTTGACAAGCTTATTCTTTCTATTCATTTTCCTGGTATGGAAACCACGTCTTGCAAGGTCTTTGCTTTTACTCAACAATTCAATAAGGTATATATGATCCTTTTCTCTTAAAATCAATGGTTGTTACTTTGATGAAGTTGGGTTGTGCATTCTATGCGTATGTGTGAAAGCTTCGTCTAACATAAATATGAGCAATCATGTGCCATTTATCTAGATTGTGTTTGTTATCTTTCTCCCAGTTCCATCAGCATGATATCTCCTACATCTTTGTCGAAGACATGATCTGACACCTCCAGCCCACTTTCACCTCTTCTCTTCAAGCATCCAAAATTTGTTATTCCTTTTCTTGGATTTAAGATGAAGTAAACCAGTTTTGATAATCCAGGAACACGTCGTGTCGCGCCCAACCATAAAATTTGGGATGGCGGGATTGACAACACTGAAGCAAACCTGAACAAATCTTTTATGTTTGATAGTTAATTTCTACTTTACTTGTGTTGGCCTGTTGGCCCACATGCAACTATCAAGTTGGCAAAATTTTCCTTTTGCTATGTGGCATAATGGGTCAGTTTTTTGATCAAGCCGTAATTTCCTACTTTTCATTGCTTCATGGAGCTAGCTAATTTATCTTTGAAATTATGACAAGTAACAAGCTGATTAATTATCCTTAACCCATACCATCAATGGGTTTAGAGCACCTTGGGTATCTTTGATTTGTTTAGTTTTACAGTGTATAGAATGTATATATATAATTATTATATGTATATGTATGTAATCATCCAGATGAATATTAACCAGGAGCCGAAGCAACCTCTGCAACCTCACAGTTCTCACACAGTTGCTCTCAATGACTTCAATGGAGGGACTGTATTAACGTAAGATTGTCAACCAATTTGGTTATATTGCATTTTGATATTGGATAGTTTTTGTTGATGTTTTACTCAATCTTAGAAGTTACATTTGGGCTTTCCATTGTAATTTTGTTTTTTGTTTTTCTGACCTTTCATCGATTGTTTATTAAATTTGCTTCTGCTTCACTGAAGGCCTCTGGATCTGTGTGATCTTGCTGTTTCTAGCCCTGATATACTTTCTCTTGGATATCATGGATCACATGCTAGTGGGTTGGCTTTTTCTGCCCAGGGCGCTGGAACTCTAGTAGTTCCATCATCTGGTCCATCTTCTACATTGCAAGCATCCCCTAATATGTTGCTTGCTAATATTGTTCCATCCACACCTGGCCAGCCTAATTCATCTGTGAGGTAATGAGTTACTAAGTTATTGGGTTTAATGGCTTCGTTTGCTTTTATTGTTGCTAATTGTAGAGTTGGTCTTCCTACTTCTCTTAGTAGGGATGGTCGTTACATGGTTGCCAGACCTGCACAATTATCAGCTGAGGAGCTGAGGATGCAGCAGTATAATAATTTGATGATACCTGGTAGGAACCTACGACAATCCAATATCGCTTCTACTGGAGCTCTTCCAGGGGCTGACCGTGGCATTCGTATTCTTCCTCGTGGCAATGGCATGGGTATGGTGTTTGGCGTCAATAGAAGCATGCGAATGGCAAGGCCTGGGCTCCAAGGACTTGCTTCATCATCTTTGGTAAACGCTGGAAGTATGGTCACACCAGGTTTGGCTCCAGCAAATATGCATTCTGGAGTGGGATCAAGCCAAGTGAGATCAATGTTGAGACCTCGTGAAGCTTCCCACCTGATGCGGGTAATATATAAGTACTAATCTATTTTCATGTATTTTTGCTCTGTAGTTGAATTTCATTGTAGGAAAATAAAAAGTCGGCTGATGTATGAAGATGAGATACAGGGACTTATAATTTTCCTTTTCTACTATGCCCTAATTAGACACTACTGTTGCTGTCCCAAAATGGTAGGGTCATTTGACCATGCACTATTAAGAGTTTTGGTCAAAATTTCTCTACATGCTACTTTACCCATATTAATTAAGATTGGTTTGTGTATTTATATGTATTTTTTCATTAATATCCTTATCTAAGCATGTGCAAATATGTTAAAAGTGTATTATTTTGGGACGGAGTATGTAGATGGTAGTGCCTTGTGGTATCCCATAACAGTTATTAATGCTTAGCGGTTTGACTTTTCCACTCAAAACCGCTCAAGCTTCCCTTTATCAATCCATGTTACCTGGACTCGCCGGAATGGCTGCAGGACCGGTGTTGACACGGTACGACACCTGTACCGGTATGAAATCCGGATAGGATTCGGTCAAATTACATTCGACACGTTGACTGAGCGGCGACCATGGGAAACGAATATATGGAAGAAGGGGGAGTAGGAGTCAGAGAAAAGAAATGAGTTAAGAGAAGGAAAGAAAGTAAGTGTCAAAAGAAAGATGAGACAACTGGTAGAAATTTTTAGGTTTTCATTAGGATTTAGGGTTTACTATGACATTTTCTATTGGGCCTTTGGGCCTGTCCATGAACCTGTATATAACTAAGTAACTTTATTACATTTTAGTGTTGGAATAATTACATCTATCTTGGAAATGACAATGAGTTTTTGAAATTAGTACTAATATCTTTCTTAATCAGTGATAAAATTATTCAATATAATTTATATTTTATAAATTGACATCCGTACTGATGTACCCGTTTCTAAATATGTGTACGTGTCCCTGTATTTTAACTTTTGGAAGTATAAGCACCCGACACCTAGATATGAACCCGTACCCGAGTCCAGGTAACATAGCTGTCAATGCTTTGTGTTTCAATTTGATACGGAAATATATCCTTTAATACATTAGATAAATTATAAAGGCTATAGTGGGACTGCACTCTTCAGTATATAACTGGGTTGATGTACTCTTGTGCTCAAGTAATGTAAATCTTACTAGTGTTTGTGAAATGAATGAGTGGATAAAAGGAAGTTTGAGATGGTGTGTTGTGCAAAATTGTACATAAATAGTTCTCAGCAATGATCTTGGCTTTGGTGCCCTGGAAGTTGGTAAGGGAGGTGATGTTAAATAGAGTTCTTATGAAGTATGCTATATTAGTAATTTAACGCAATATTTACTTACAAGGACAATGTTTATTAAGCCTTTGTGTTGGCATAACGGATCATATTATTGTACTTGGGAATGCTTTTCTCATCTTCTCTGTTTTTTTCCAAAATAATATGCAGTGTTTTCTAGTGGATTCTCTATTAAAATAGTTCATGGTTGCTTGTACTGTTGAAACCCTGTGGTGGCGTCTTATATTTTGGCATGGGGTGTAAATTTATTGATTCTGATAGTTTGGTGAGTTTTTGCATGTACTGTAGAAATATTTTTTGGGTGGATTTGTATTGCTACGGGGTTATTTTCATACTCGATAATATGTGAAGCCTAATTAGCTTTATTTTCAGTGTAAATTGTATGGTACTGAATTTATGGTCGTATGTATCGTTTGTGTGTTTGTTTAACAAAGTTACCATCAGTCTGTTCTAAAGGCATTTCTTAAGCACCTGCCGATGAAACTTTTCCTATTGTATATTCTTTAATGTATTAATCTGGTTTTGTGTAGCCTGGCCCAAGTCAGGATTCTCCAAGACAAATGCTTGTTCCTGACCTTCAGATTCCAGGAAATAGTCAAGGAGTTCCTCAGTTTGTTGCCCCTTTTCCTAACCAGACCCCTTCACCAGTTTCACCCTACCCACTTCCGCATCAGCCCCATGCAATACCTACGCAACAGCCTCAAATTATTGGTCATTTTCAAGGGCCAACTAATCAAGCTTATGCATTTCGGGTGGCTAAGGAGAGGCTGCCACAACATAGATTTCATCAGAAGCAACAATTTGCTTCATCTAATTCTTTGGTGCACCCACAAGTGCAGTCAATGTCTCAACATCCCATTTCTTCTCCCCTGCAAAATAGTTCACAAGCTGGTATTCCAGCACTGCCAGTTTCTCCATCCACACCAGCTTCCTCAATTAATTCAATGCCGCAGCAGAAACATCTGATACCATCTCAGACAGTTGTACGGAATGCCCAAGCTAGTGTCACTAGTGGTAATGTCAAGCAAAGGCAAAAGCAACAGCTTTCGCAAGCTAATAGACAGCATCCTCAGCCGAGACAGCTATCACAAACTCAGCAACAAGTCAAGATTGCAAAGGGAGTTGGGAGAGGGAGTGCGATGATGCATCAGACTACACCGATTGACCCCTCACTTGTAAATGGTGTTTCAGCAAATCCAGGGAATAATCCATGTTTTGAGAAAGGGGAACCAACTGTGCACTTAATGCAAACCCAGGGTTTATGTACCAGTTCATCAGTTCATCCTGCACAACCAACCAGGCAATATATATCTCTGCAATCATCTAATCTGCCAACGGCTCAGCAAAAACAGTATTCTGGTCAGTCATCCCCATCACCAAAAAAGCTACATTCAAATTCACAATCAGATGATAGCAACCAAGGGGATGTTCCTCCAGTTTCGGGTATGGTTCTGGCTGATTCGAACCACATGTTATCTCATCAGAAGCTAATGAGTCAAAATCAGTCAGCTGCTCAAAATAGTTGCCATTTACTGTCAGACTCAATTAAATCACAAGTTGGAGATGCCCATATTTGTCGGCACGCAGAAGAAAGCTCCACTGAGATGGATGCAGTAGCAACATTGCCTCAAACATGTGACAATGCGAGTGATGCATTAAAAATTGTTTCTTCTGCCAGTGCTCTTCCGAGGCATGCTCCAGAACCGTTGGATGGAAATTTCAGTTCCTTAGTAGCCACACCTTCAAACTCTAGTGAGTCTGTACCACAAGCTGGCCAAGGGCCTCAGTTTCACTCAACACAGCCACACATCAGCAGCTGATGCCATTATCTCATCAACAGGGACAACTTCTCCAAGCGGGAAATGGCAACTTGTATGGTAGACCATGCGAATCAAGATTGGAATGACAGATTGCTGCAACAGTGATTGGTAGTGGCCTATTTCAAGTCACCATACTCTTGAGACAGCATTGTACAGGTTAGTTGCATCTTCTGTCTTGTTGCTTATTAATGTTTATCAAGGTACACTCCCTGAGTTTGTTGCAATTACCTTTTAGGTCCAGTCTCAGTTTTTTTACAGTGGCACCCCCTTGCTGTTAAGTCAATCTATAATTTTCCAATACTGCCTAGTGACTTCACCATGAAATTTAAAAAAAAGAAAAAAGAAAAAGGAAAAGGTATGATGTTGATTATCAATCTACATAAGTCTTACTTTTAGACTCCTACGGCAAAATATATTACATTCCAACCTCTTTAGCAAAACATTATCACATTCAAGCCCCCTCCCAGGAACAAAAAAGTAAATTTCTAAATTTAATCTAAAATATATTGATGTTATTATCCATTCAATTCTAATAATCCATGTATGATTTTTTTTTGAAAAAGAAAGGCATACATTACATGACCTTCTTTGTTCTAAAATGCATTCCCATATTTTATTACTTTGATACCCTAGACCATCAATATTGAAGTAATGGCTAATCGGTGAAACTTATCATAACTCTTGTTATTAATTGAAGATGACAATTTGATTATACAAGAACACTAATAAAAGGGAAGAAGACATTTATATATAGGAAAATTTGCATTTTTTATTGCTCAAATTCCTACTTTTAAACCCATTTTTTTTCAATCTTTACAAAGACGCCCCATTATTATGTACTATGACGTCATGATGATGGGATCTATCTGTATTTGGTGCTACTCACCCCGCACCGGACCCGCTCGTACACCCAGCGGGTAATCACCCGTTAATAATATCAGTGGGTAGAGCACCCAACACCCGACACACCTAATTATCTTTCTCGGGCCTGGTGCAGTTACCAACCCGTTCAAAATTAAACAACCCTACACGTTAAACCCGTTAGTCTCCATCTGGACATCTTACTCTCTCATCTCTTTGTTAATTGAGCAACTTTTGCGAGATACCGTCTTTCGCAGAGACTAGATCAACATCACATAAGCTACAAACATCACATGCATAGAAATGTAGGTAATGCAAGTAATGTATGTTTATTAAACACACGCTGTTTGAGGTTAAAAATATGGTGTGTAGTTGAATATATGATGTTGATCGGTCTCTCACAAAAGTTTATATTATTAAGAATTATCTCATTTCCCCATATGTGAACAGAGCCTAAACCCTAGCATCAAATCCAACATTACATATGTAATGTAAGAATTCAAATCAGCAAATTGAAAAATTGTCAATCGGTGTTAAAATTACCTGCCATCGTCATTAATTCTGCAGCTTATTTTCTCCTGGAAATTGAAGGAAAAGGTGAGCGCTTTGGGACAAAAACATTATTAAGATAGGAATTACAAGTGAAGCGTGTCTAGGATTGTGAAGTAGCAAGTAAAATGTGTTTATTTATCAATCATCCGTGTTTCGTGATGACTTGTCCATCGTCAGAGTCTTTGTAGTTGCCCCAGTCTTGTTTTACTTTGGCCTTTATTTTTTTGTTAAATACCTACTAGTGTCATGTGCAGCAGTTCATGTGCTTATGGTTTGCTTATTGTTCAGGGAAGCATGGGTTCGTTAACAGAATGGAAAGATGATATGCTAACAAATTGTGAAGAGATATTCGGTTGGGCATATTTTTGGGTGATGTGGTATATAGTAGTAGTACAGATCAGTGGAAATGCCCAGGGCATTAGGAAGACAGACGGATGATAGAGGTAGTTGACTTGTAGATACAGGGCAAGGTGTAGTCTCTCCTTTCTTTATGGTGCTTGTTATTGTATTGCTCGTTTAAAGGAGAGGAGGGGACTTGTTTTGTTAGGTCAGTCAGAGACAGAGAAATGTATTTATTGCTGCAAGTGGTCGTCGCCTATCATTGTTGTTGTGGCCGAAGGCTGCTGGATTTTGTGAATATTAGGAGTTAGTCTCTTCTCTTGTGTATGTAAAGTATATTCTAGTCTATCAGAGTTATTGAATAGTCATTTGCCGCTGCTTCCTGAGACTCTATGATAGGAGTATCAAGTAGGCATGTTATTGTTTAATCTCAAGATGGTTCTTGGTAAATTCTTTATTTCTTGTCCCGTAAAAACATCATACCTTACTAAAACAAGAAAAGTTCCCATACCCAACAATAATGAATCATCTTCAATGTATATACAAAATCATTGTCGCCTACGAGACATACTTTAGAGAGATGCCTAAAAGACTACATATTTATAAAACCACTCGAAATCAAAAGCCAAATAGTATTAAAAATTCCAACACAATCAAAAGCTAGCGAATGGGTTAAAAACACGTGAATCTATAATAAATGGAGTTGATAATAGAAACACATAGAACACACAGAGTCCTTATATATTGGAGAGTCCGGACTAGAGGTGTTATTTGGACTAGTCGCAGAACAGTCCGACACGGCTCACCCCGTAGAAAACCCGGCCTAGACGGACCTGTTTAATATTTGGCCCGGCCCATGTACATTTAAGTTACGTGGGTCATATGGGCCTTTGTTTTGTAGGCCTGACTCGTAACAAGTTAAAACTGTATGACCGGCCTGCAAACCGGTAAGGCCTGATGCGTTTAGCCCGGTAAGGACCGTTCCGTTGAGATGTTATTTTTGGATTTATAGTCTATATTGTTCAATGACCAATGAAATGTAATTGTCAAAGTCCAAGGCCAAAAAGCCCAATTGTCACCATCAGCAGCCTCATCAATTATCAATCTTCTAAATTCTATCTTCTTCCTTATTTAGGTTTCCTCCTCCTTACTTCTTATTTCTTGTAATAAATATAGAAGAAATTGTAAGAAATATAGAAGGAAGAAAGCAATAGACTGAATAATGGTTTCAAGATGATCTTTCATTCATCAGAATCGTGCCTTTTTTTAAGCAGATGGTTTCAGACAACCATCTCACATTTTCTCATCCTTCAGCAAAATTTTCAACTAGGATGCTATGCATGTAATATATGCGTACTATGCATCCTATACATCATAGTGACATTTACCTTTTACTTTTATATAATTTACATAACACTCCCCCTTAAATGTACATCATGAATTCTTATTATC
>JAYMSR010001054.1:0-11320 GCA_036897825.1 Plantago rigida | reverse complement strand
AATTTCTTTTGTCTTGTTTGGTATGTGGAAACTACAAAATTCTTTAATTGTAAATGAAGCCTAAATACTCCATGAAAGATTATTTGATTGTTTAGCATATAACTTATGCCCCATTTTAATTGAGTCAAAAGAGGAATGAGCATTTTGCCACTATTTAGTTGAGTCCAAATTAGGAAAATTTAATTGAGACAAATAATACACTAAACGTGTATAGTTTCTCTCTAAGCTATTCTCTCTACCATCATTACAAAAAATATTATTTCAATCCTACTACCAAACAAATTTCAACTAAATTTTACCAATCAACTCATTCCAACAACACTAAAAAAAATTATTAACCAATCAAACAATCACTTCTTACTTACACCAATCATTCATCTATTACACAACCTACATAACAAACCTATAAATAGTATTACATTGGTTGTTGGAGTACAAAGACTCACATAATCAACTCAATTGGGCCTCATCTAATGGCCCATATTTGTTGGCCCATGAGCTAAACCACTCTTCTTCTTCTTACTATAGACAACTAGCTGAGTGTTCAATTGTATCTTCGAAATCATCTCGCTAAATTCTCCTGCAAGAAAGAAATCCAAACTCGAATCGACCATGTCTACGGAGAACAATGATGCTGCTCGGCGTAAAGTTGCAGTAGCCGATTACCGGAAAAAGCTACTCAGCCACAAAGAACTCGAAGGCCGTGTTCGATCTGGTAATTCCTTTCTCAACCCTAGTTTTTTCAATGGAGTACTTCACTATTATCCATTGATTTCTATCTGTTCGGTCCGATTTGTGTACGTTTTTTACATTGGATGATGGGTTTTTAGAGTTTTTCTTATGGATGTTTATTATTGAACTTCAACTATGTTTTTTTCAAGGAAAATTACAACTTAAGCTGCATCTGAATAGTAAGCTTCAACTCATGTAGTTTGCTGAGTCGGGATGTGTGTTTGAAATTATTATATTATATGATTTGTGTAGCAAGGGAAACTTTACGTACCACCAAGAAGGAATATGCCAAGACAGAGGATGATTTGAAGTCACTTCAAAGCGTCGGACAGATCATAGGCGAAGTTCTCAGGCCTTTGGACAACGAACGCTGTAAGATGTTCATACGCTATTCCGTGTTTTGTTTTCAACAAACTAGTTATTACTGTAGAATCAAATAACAGCAAAACGACAACATGCTCGCTAGGCTAGGCTAGGACTCCCATTATACAGGATTAAGAAAGAAAGATTCCGATCCGGCTAGTCAGAGTAACCACAACACAATAAGGCTGCGTAGTCATGAACTTCTCTATCATGATATTTTGTACCCCGTTGCCACTGTAATTTCATTAAGTATCTGATGATACAATATTCTGTGAATGCCCGTCGTTTCTGCAATTCCCTGATCTTAGATGGTGAAGCCACTACTGTATTGGGTATTGACTTCAGGCTCCAAATTACTAACAAAGGCCCCATTTATCACGAATATATGCTCCTTGATTTGCATGAGTTTTTTACCTCGTGAAGCAGTGTATAGTATAAGTGTACCATTACCATATTGTTATTATTAATCTTTTTTCTCTAGAATATTACATGTGTCATTCAACTACTTAAACAATGAGCTCCACTCCATTTGGAGAAAATCATCACTTTTGCCTTCGACGGGATTCAATCCTTGCACCTTCTGCTTAATCTATTTAAGTTGTGCACAAATTATCATCTCGCTTCAACCTATAAATCTCTAGCCTCAAAATCCTTTGAGATGCCTGGCAATGGCATCAGTTCTTACCGAGTTGTCTTATTTGAGTTTCTAGCCTTCCTCATTCTCTGGCAATCTTAGATAATTGATGGGAACTTTACTTTGCTGTTTTAGTAATAGTCAAGGCTAGCAGTGGCCCAAGATACGTTGTCGGATGCCGTAATAAAGTGGACAAAGACAAACTTACATCAGGCACCAGGGTAGTTCTTGATATGACAACACTCACAATTATGCGAGCTCTTCCTCGTGAGGTATAGTATAGTGAGCTTGATGTATAACATGCCTACTATCTTATTCCACTGTATCTGACTCCTCATTTATGTATAAATTAGGTCGATCCAGTTGTCTATAATATGCTTCATGAGGATCCTGGTAATATTAGTTATTCTGCTGTCGGTGGATTGGGAGATCAAATCCGAGAGCTGAGAGAATCTATTGAATTGCCTCTAATGAATCCTGAACTTTTCCTAAGAGTTGGTATCAAACCACCCAAGGTAATATTTTTTTTCCAGAAGGACAATTGATTTCAACATCTTTGGATCCTGCCCTCTAGAACGCCTTTCTTTTTTTACTTTTATAGGGTGTACTTCTGTATGGGCCTCCTGGAACTGGCAAAACATTGTTGGCCAGAGCAATTGCTAGCAACATAGATGCCAACTTCTTAAAGGTAAGTATAAGCAAAATTTTCTTACATTGATATTCCTGTATAGTTGTATTGTGAATAAATTCTTACAAGGATGTAACTGCAGGTGGTCTCAAGTGCTATTATTGACAAGTATATTGGTGAGAGTGCAAGATTGATCAGAGAAATGTTTAGTTATGCTCGTGATCACCAGGTACATACTGCATGTGGCTTGCTCTTTTCTTTAACCAAAATGTAGCATACTAGCATGTGCACATATATGAATTTGTGTTCTCTTCGAATAACAATCTCTCCTTTTTGAAGCCGTGCATCATATTTATGGATGAGATTGATGCTATTGGTGGGCGCCGTTTCAGTGAGGGAACAAGTGCTGATCGTGAAATCCAAAGAACACTCATGGAGCTGCTAAACCAACTTGATGGATTTGACCAGCTTGGAAAGGTAGTCTAGTCTGAATCTTGAATATAGGATCGGTATTCGAATTGCGTCGGGTACACGTTTTTACTGGTCCTGATGTTATTTGAATACAGGTTAAAATGATAATGGCCACAAACAGGCCTGATGTTTTGGACCCTGCACTTCTGCGTCCTGGTCGTTTGGATAGGAAAATAGAGATACCCTTACCTAATGAGCAATCAAGAACAGAAATTCTCAAGATTCATGCTTCTGGAATAGCCAAACATGGTGAAATCGATTATGAAGCCGTAGTTAAACTTGCTGAGGTTAGCATTATTATACAATCTTATTATCGTAAGACTTGCTGTTATAGTTCTCCTGCATTCTTCTTTCTTCCTGAAATTGTGAGTTATAATCAAGTTCTGTTGCTCAGGGTTTTAATGGGGCTGATCTCCGTAACGTGTGCACGGAAGCTGGCATGTTCGCAATTCGTGCGGAGCGTGATTATGTCATCCATGAAGATTTTATGAAGGTAATAAATACTATTACACTAAGCAGCATGATATGCAACTATGGTTTACAGGATATTATTACTCAATGATTGAATGGCACAAAACCTGTCATTCCAAGTTTTTGTTTGTGAATTGTGATACATGTGGTTTATTTCTTGTTGTGCATGTTGGCTGAGTTGTGCCTAATGTTTTAGTTCTTAGCCAAACACTCCAACTGACTAAATCGTAAAACGTTGTTGAAGACTACATTAGTGTGGTATTCAATGGCAGGATCTTTATTCCCGTTTGCAGTTTTATCATGATGAGAAATCTACGGGCTGTTTGTTATCTAACTAAACTTGCAAAATTAAGTTAAAAAAAATTGAGGTGTTTGTCATGAAGTTAAATTACCAACATTTTAACTCAATTTTTATCCACATAACAATCATACTTCTCTTTCTATCCTACTATTTCTCTCTTTTACTTTTTTGATACCAAACAGTCAGCTAATTTTCTTATGGTTGCATTCCAGGCTGTTAGGAAACTGAACGAAGCTAAGAAGCTTGAGTCGAGTGCTCACTATAGCGCTGATTTCGGAAAAGATTAAGTGTTAGTTCTCCCAACTGGGGTTATACACACCGGCCTGTTCCTGTATCTTCTTGTGACTGTTGTGATCCATGTACATTTTCCTTATCAAAGACGTGGTTTTCATCTCATTTTCACAAGGGGACTTTGTATCACGACCCTGTGTTACTTAATGTTTTCCTATTATTATCTTTCTCGTTTTTTTACTTATGCAAATATGTTTGCACAAAGCAAATTGTCACCCATTTTTTAGCAAAGTTTTCATCTCAGTTTATATGTTTGCACAAAGCAAAGTATCTGTCCGTCGTCACTCTGTCACCTTTCTTTATTAGCTAGTAGTAGAAATATAATTTGAAACATGGTTTTAAATCTCACGAGACCGAATGAAATAGTGAAACGTATCAGTTTTTAACCTCAACAGTATAACACTCTGTACTTTGTAAATTTTCATTTTATTTTCAAAATGTTATGAGATGTAATATCAAAATGTTTTGTAAAAAGTTTTGAAACTTCTTTGTTTTTCAGGAACCTGAAATATATTTTGAAATTGAAATTTTAAACAATGTTTGGAATAATGAAATTTGTTTATATCTTCGCTTTCATTTTTATACTGCGTATATAGGATAATTGTGTATGTCGAAACTATGCTAGATCGAGTTAAGGAGAAAGTCTAAACTAATAAAATTGTTTTTACTTGTGTAAATATTGATAAGAGTAAAAATGAATTTGAGTGAGGTTTCTATTCGGTGGAGTTTGGGTTTAACTAAGAATTTTTTTTCCCTTGGATTATATATTGGGGATGGCGAAACGTAGAAGAAATGTCAAATGAGGGGTTGTGTAGGAGAGTTTGATTTTTATTGGCAATTTTCGCCGTTTTGGTTTGTGCAGTTAATGTTTTTCACCATTTTACAATTTACATGATCATTCACTAGTAAAAACGGGTATAGTGAAAAATAATGTTACTCGTAAAAACTCAGGATCAAAGGCTTGCAATTCTTTTAGATTTTGTATTCCGGAGAAGTTATAGGTTTTAATGGTTGTTATATAGTGTTTGTAAAACTGAAGTGGTATGTGCAAGATGTGTTATTTCTATTTGATTGGTATTATATAGATTTGTTGGTTTAAGATTGTTAGTCTTAAGTTGTTGTCTCTAAAGGGTCTTGTGAGATTTAGATTTCATAATTAAATCTTCAAAGTTAGATAATGTTCCTCGAAAAGACCATAAAATGATACAGTTTGATGCAAAAGATCATAACTATTGCTGCATACTACAAAAACAGAAAAACATCTATAGGTAAGAAAAGCAGATAACATATATACCTTCGTAAAGGAAGGTGCAATGATCTATGTTGTAATTTTCTAGATGTTTTTAGAGTAGTACCTTTGTGGGGAATCCCCTGGTCTGCTGCTGCATTACATCCTTTGGTATTGGAGCAAGAACACTGGCAGTTTGCAGACCTTCAGAGTGCCTGGGTTACAAACGTTGGAAAAAATTTCATCCGGACAAGATCATGATCTCAAGTGAAATGACATATTTGGGGCACACAAAATGATGTAAAGATAAGGCATAGTCTACAAGTGCATCTCAGATATCATTAGATTTCTCCTGATCCTTTAGTGTAGCAGTCACATGATTTGTGGATCGTCTGGAACAGGGGCGAGGTAGGTGTTACGTGATTCACCCCTTTGGAGAATCCGATTGTCCAGCAAATCCCATAGCATATTTCAGGAATGTGATTCACTAATACATGGAAAATGATTTGCTACTTATTGGAATGTAATTAGCTATTAATTGGAACGCGATTCACCTCCATACAAAAGAGAGAGAAGCGTGAAACCCACCTTTCATCTCCGATTCGCTAAACTTGGCGAATAAGTGAGCATTCCTAAAAGAATAGGTGCGGATGTGTGTTCCAGAACGTGGAATGCGGGATTGGCATTCCGAAAGCATTCCCGAGCGAATTGGTACGACAATGAACCACGTTCCGGAACGTGAAATGCGGATACCTTGGCAAATAATGTGACCCTGGTTCAGCTTTAGCTTTAGCATTTCGTGAAACTAAATTATCAAGTAGAAACATGCAATTCATATTTCTTACTCTATATTTCCATTAGCTCAAATCAGTAAAGGAGTAGCTTCTCCCTTACTATCGTCAATTTCGTCTATTCATATTTTCCTCTAGGTTGGTCCTTAACATAGCCCCCACTATAAACGGGCTATAAGAAAATAACAGGGAAGGCTAAATTGACGGCTTTAATAGTCGAGCTGTTGAGCTGAGCAATTAACTTTATTAGCAAGAGAGAAGACAGTATGACTTTCCTAAAATGACAACTATGATTCACAGCAACCTCAAAATTAGGCATAAAAATTGCCTAGTAATGAGATTTGACACTTGCTTCAATATTTTATGAGGCACCTAATGACGAAGTTATAGCGGCCACACAAGGGAACACCAAATTTGGATGAAGCTCTGATTTCCCTAGATAATTAGTAATAGGGTATTTGTAACCAAGAGTTGAAGAGTGAGAATAGAAAATGATCGACCAGAACATTGTCAAAGGTGAGCCTGCTACACAAGACCATTAAATGAAATGAATTTATCACTAATTTATGTTGCAGCTGCAAGGATCTAAAGCAGATTGAAAGGAAGTAACAAGCACTCGACATTGTATCATCACGCCTATGCAACTGACACAAAAGGAAAAAAAAAAAGGAACTACTAAATCTACCAATGCACAGTCTGGAAAATGCTAGTACTCACCATATGTAATCAACGGTGCCTAAGAAAAGTTTGTGGTAGCTGGTGACAAGGGGTTCTCCATCTGAATCTCTTGAATTTGAAGAGGTCTGAAAGAACAAAAGTGATGCTATGATAATTTAAATTCAAGCGTCAACACCTAAATTAGTACCACCTTAAGAAAATTATGAGCATATCATACCTCAGCTTCTGTGTAAGAACTAGTTAACTTTAAAAGATGTTCCATCACCCTGCAGTCTTTACTACCTGTTGCTGTTTCTATTTCCATTGGAGTCCAAGCCGCTAGATTGAAGAGCAGTTTTGATCTATCCAGGGGAACATCTTCAATATGTAGTGTGTCCTTGAGGATCTCATTACTATGAGTATTCTCGGAACTAATATTTAAATCAGATGGAAATGGACTTTGCCCAGTATTATGCAATCTAGATAAGGGAGAGTCACAATCTTCTTGATCTACATTCAGTGTCTCCTCATTAGCAGAAACTTTTATACTCTCCAAGGGAACATCTTCAATATGTGTTGTGCCCTTCAGAAGAATCTCATTTCCATGAGTATTCTCAAAACTAATATTCAAATCAGATGGGAAGGGACTTTGCACAGTATCATGCAATCTATACAAGGACGGGTCATAATCTTCCTGATCTTCATTCGCTGTCTCATCAACTGATTCATTAACTGCCAAGCGAGCATGTTTTTCATCCAAAGCAGCATCAGTAACTGTGCATGCACATGAAGATCAGCATAGAATGACAGGGAGATAGTAGTATTTTTCTGCTGAAACATAAAAACTAGTTCTCCAACCCTATAATGAAGAACATCAAGACATTGCGGCCAAGATATTGCAAAACTCAGATTAGGATAATCTGAGTTGCAAAATAAGCATTGGAGATTTATTACTCACGACTGCTAATCAAGAGTAGATAATAGTTAATATGGTTACCTGAGACCTCAGATGATATTGCTGAATTTGATTCTACAGAGACATGGACTTCAGTTGATTTAGAGGGGAGACACTCACAAGACGGCTCCACTAAAACAGTCTCATCACTTACATCCGTGAATGAACGGGTAAGGGATTCGTTGTCATCTCGAGGACCCGTATGATTTTCATTGGACAAGCTAAAATCTCTAGCTGGTGTCCTGCAAAATAAATGAATGGAATGCCTTTACAATACTTACTTAATAAAGCCAGAAGTGCTCATTGGAAACCACCAGCAATAAAGGTGTACCTAGAATTAGGAAACCCATGCCTTGGTGGTTGTGATTCAGTACGGTCTTGTCCGGAGACCTTATATCGGGGCAGTTCAGACAAATCAAGCTACAGTAAGATATTTAGAAAGCCTTAGGGTGTTATGAGTTGTCCCAGGGATGGAGATGCAGACATAGAAAAGTAGGAAATGAGTTCAGTAAATCTGAGCAATCAAATTACCTTTCCTTCTTTGATAAAGTTGTACATGGGACTCTGAGAGAGCATTAAGTTTAGGTGACATTTCATATGATGAGAGAGAACAAGTTTGGTTAGATCCAAGATACAAGGATGCACAAAGCAAAGGATAAAAGGACATAAAGTAACATTATATAAATAAGAAAACCACCTTTGGAGTGCAGTTAAAGTCCCCACACATGACTACAGGAGCATCATCCCAGAGCTTAGAAACAGCGTGTGCCCTGTCCAATAGCACCCTAATCTGGCAAGTGAAAAAGAAACCGAAGGATAACAGGAAGATTACTCAGGTTTCATTCTAAATCTACCCCCAAGGCCCAAGCTCCTTACATCACCTAAAACTGAAAGGACTACAGGAACAGAGCTGAAGAAGGACAACTGGTGAAGCTACAACACTAGGACCATTAGACATTAGCTAAACACCATAAGTTCATAACATTAAGAAATAACAAAACGAATATCAAAACAACAATGCATTTCTACTTAAATAACCAGTCTGACGAGAAGCTAATATTAGTCTTAAGTTCAGGGAAATATGACGTTGAAATATGTAGAAATCCAGATCTTAAACTGGTTTAAGTACGAGACCGGTGAAGTTGGATATATGAAGAAGCCCACAGCTGACAGCACTTGGTTTGGAATTATAACATCCGCTTAGTTCATATATAACATATCAAAGAGGAATCAGGACAATTCAAGAACATCTTTCATACCTGTCCAAGCTTGATATCCCCCCTTTTAGGATTGAAAAGTACATGCATATTGCAAACGACAACTCTGTGCAAGTTTGCCGAGCTGCAAATCAAAGTCTTTACCATCTTCAGCAAACAACAATTGCAGCAATAATGGACTAATATTTAGAACGGTGAGGAAATATCAAAATGGTGAAAAGTTGGAACAAGTGTTCTCAATCCCGCCAGGAATCCGCTATCCTGGAGCATTTTCAGACATGCACGGATATCTATCCCGTCCCGGGTTGCATGGCATCCTGGTGTTTCCCAGACCAGTATCCTGGCAAATCCCAGTGGGATAGCACCGGGACAGTGATCTTTGGGAGAAATGACCAGTTTACCTTCAATTTCCTTGACTTTGCTTGTCTTTAGGACTCTCTATTAAGAATATATGACTTCTTATTATTAATTCATTTATTGTAAGCTTATTTTAAATTTACACGGTACTACTTATATATTCATTATGTGAGTTATGTTGTATGATATACTATATCACTTCAATATCCCGGCCATCCACTCCTGCTATCATGGATTTTTTGGCAGGCCGCTACGCGCCATGATCATGGATAATAGTGAGAGTAAATAACATTAGCCTGCTTAAAAACACACCACTGCAGTCCATAAGGAACGGCTGCTTGATTATCCAAAACACGTGCAGTATATAACAATTCCTTTTAGAGAATGCAAATGTATGTATTATATCAAATGCACATAGTTTCTTACCATCAAGGTTTGCTCAAGTTTCTTTGTCTCAGAAAGCAATTTCTTCTCATCAATGAACGGCAATTTTGCTACTCCCTAGTTTTGCAATGTCATTTTAGACACTCAGTACATCAAATTAAGAAATGAAATTTGTCATTTAAAGTAATGGCATCATAACACGTAAGATTTAACCTGCCAAGCAAAACGCTTCCCATTCATGTCAATCTCAAAATCTGAACACGCATAAAAACAAGTGATTAAAACAATGTACTAATAGAAATAAAAATCAATGAGCTCAGCGAACAACAGACAGTTACAACAAATAGTACCTATTGGGTAAAAATCAAAAATAGGTGATGAAGGATCAACCATTAAGCTCCTGTATCTTTCAGGGAGAGCCATGGAACTGCAGAAAGGAAACCGGTTAATAATACAAAACCGAAATGGAATATACCGAAGCTATTCAAGAAAGTTCATTTTAATAACCTTGCAGCTGGTAAGGTTCCTAACAGTTGATCAAAGGGTTTGAATGGCTGCCCAGCAAAAAATGTTATCTCCAACTCAGCCAAATTCTTCAGATCAGATGCAAATGGAGAGTAATGATATGGATAGTACCTGAAGAACAGAAATATGGGAAGCTACCATATCATATTAATTATTTCATAAGCAAGCATACAGAACTTAGAGCACAGAATTACGCTCTCATGACGAGACGATGATAAAATTTGTGAACCAGACTTGTAAAAATATAAAAAAAAATACTAACATGCACGGGACTTGTCAACTCTTTGCAATTGTCATAACAAAGTAAAAAGCAATGTGATTTCTTTCTAATAAACCTGTAAGCCCACCATACCCAAACCTCAGCATAGACTGGGAGCGCTTAGCACAGGCGGTTAAGCTCTCTCATGACCAGAAAACGATAAAATTTGTCAACACATCCCGAAAGGATGCAAGAATTAACCGAAAGGGGACTTGTCAACTCTTCGAAACCATCATAAGGGTGTGTGACTTTCTCTCTAGCATGCCTTTTACATAAGAATGTATGTTCTTGCTTCAGAGCCACTACAAATTGAAGAGTACTCCCATGAATGATTTTAGCATATCTTTGTCGCTTTCATATCAGATTGCTAATCCACAATGCATCAGAAAATAAACAGTTCTAGATAGAAGCTTTTGTTTATGCTCCTGAGGAGATGAACACACCATTGCCATGAGCATACACCCTGGTAATAATAACGGCAAATCCAGCACAATCCCTCTACGTACTTCAATACCTGCACAGATAAAGACGTCATCTTCCACTATCAAAGTACTCGTAATTGTTCAGCTATAATCATATCAAATACAGGAAAAAAGGTACTTTCACATCTAAAAAATCTTATTTTGATGTTACATATAATCATCATGTCCTTTTGTTTGCTGACAACAGCGATAGAGTCAAAAATTGTTTCAGCGTTAAATAATCAACATAACATTGTCGCACATACTTTTGAATAAATGAGATACGGTCCATCTACAAGTTATATAGTTCACCCTTGATTATCAAACAGAACTGAATTAATATTAGCAAAGTGGTTCCATTTGTCCTCTCATACAGGTGCATTATTTTTCTCTGAGTCAGTATCTAACTATTTGGCATACGACTTTAACAGGCCGAACCTTAACATACCTTTAACAGACGAATAGTAACTCAATTTTATGTGAGTGGAATAGTGACTTAACAGATTTTTTTACTTGTATGTCAAACACAATTCACGGTACAACTCGATTTTAAACGACCTTAAGTTGTTTGCCAAACAGTCTAAGGTATTGCTAC
>JAYMSR010001053.1:0-11322 GCA_036897825.1 Plantago rigida | reverse complement strand
ACAGTTTTTATATGTTCCGCAACTTCGACATGTTATTATATAAATTTATTTATTTTTTATTTTAATTTTTCTCTCCATGCCCCGTCGAGTATCGACGGACCACTAACTAAGGTGTTATATAAAAGGGTTGAAATAAAATGAATCAGAAATGAGTATGTAATTCTGTACATTATAAAAGAGTTGGAAAATTTTGTTCTTGATTTTGAGTTTATAGGAAAGCTGGATCATAAAGAGTTGAGAAATTCATCAACTATTAAAAGAAAAGGGAAAAACATGATTAAAAGTTGGTGACAAAAATAAAAATATTGAGTATGAAAAACATGTAGTATAAAAAAGTGCTGAGAAGGTAATGTATTAATTATTGTAAAAACTTTATACATTTTCAATTTTTAAATGCGATAGAATTCCATGTAGAGTATGAAAAATAGAAATAACATGTTCACAAAGTCTCATACGGTCATATGTACACTATCTAGATAAATCATTTAAATATATATCTATGTTGTCAATAAAAACATTAATATTTATCAAAACATCTATGTTGTTAAAGCATTTGTACTTTCATACATCAAAAATGCATTTATTAACAACCTAAATATTTTAATCAACAACATAAGTATTTTTGTTAACAACATAAATTTGTATCAAGACAAATTATCTGGACTCTCAAGTGGGAGACATGAGAGACGGTTTATAGATAATTTATCTAAATATGACTATTTTATCAATAAAACATTTATGTTATTAATCAAAACGTCTATATAGTTAATGAAAAAAGTCTTGTTATAATATAAAAAACACCAATTTTGAAAACATAAGTGTTATAATTAATAACATAGATGATTTTCTTTACAATATAGATTCGTATTTAGATAAACTATTGAAATACCGTCTCTCAGAAGAATTGATGTTAAATCTTAGTGTGTATTATTGTTTGAGAAGTTTCCTAAGAGACGGTATGTTCAAGAAAATCGTTGATATTATTAATTAAAATAACTATGTTCTCAACATTGGTGCTTTTTCATATTACACTGATTTATTTCGTTATTTGATTAATAACATGAATAATTAATTTTATTGATAACGTAGTTCGTTTTTAGATAAGTTATCTAAAAACCGTATTATGATACTTTGTGTTACTGTTTTAATTCAACTTAATATATATCAATACTAAACGCAGGTTTAGTTTAAAATAGTTCATGGCAAGATTTAAGATTAGTGAAAAGTATTTACTGAAATGGGGATTAGAGGTTAATATTTTTGCAAATTGGTTGAAAACCCCATTAAAAATAGCTTTTCACAAAACAGTGACACAGCACCTGCCCGCATCTTAGCCTTTCCCTCGTCCAATTCCTCTCCATTTACACTCCTCCGATTTAATCTTGATCCTCTTTCACCTCAGGAGGTTCGATCTTGACATCAAATCATTCAAAATCTCATCTTTATTCCTTTCAATTTTGCGTCTATTTATCAATTTCTAAGTGAACTGTGTATTTCTGCATCTTGATGTAGGTGTTTACGCCCAGCACGTGTTGCTGTGACCTGAAAATCAGCAATTATGGATCATATGGTAACGTTCTGAAGCAAATTCTTGTACTTGGTGGTTTTGTATTGCCCTTTCTTGTTCACTACTTCACTCTGTGAAGAAAGTTCGGATTTTTTTTTGTGTTTTGAGGCTTTTGATAGTCTTTGTTTTGCTGCTATTGAGTTTAGTAGAGTCCACTTTTCCCAGTAGGCTTGTGTATGTATGTTTTTTCAGTTACTTTCTGCACTTTCTTTGATGATTTCCTGAATTTGTAACTGAAAACAAGAACTCTTTAGTTGCCGTCTCGAGCTAGTGGAAGCTTTCGGTAGGTGTTCATGGAAGATGGTAGTTTGGTAATCCATTTGTTAAAATCTCTTCTCACGGGGTATTGACTCTTAGGATTGTTACCGCTTTATGTTCCCACCAATTCTTGGATTTCGGTTGTTTTGCTCAATCTTTATCTTGAGACCAATGCCAGAGAAGGTTGCTTTGTTGAATTGGAATATTACTAGTCGATTCTCTTTAGAAACGAGATCTGCTAGAGATAATATGATGATGTAGCATTTCAAACAAAATGTGGCATCAGTAGGAGAATCATTTTGATTGGAGCTTAGCTTTCCATCAATATAGTATTGCTGCATGTTACTTGAAGTTTCGGATGGGTATATTATGGAGCATTTGAAACCATCATACCTGTTATTAGCAGAGTTTTCCAACAGATTTGTTTTTTTACCATAGTACTCAGTACCGATGTAATAGAGTGCAGTGTCTAAGTGCTGTGTTATTTCCTTTGGACTATAGCTCTCCAAGCACTATGTGTCACTATGGCGCCTGGACTGTTGTGTTCATATTGAATGAAGCCCAAGTGATTTATGTTGTATCTGAAGCTTCATAACACAAAAACGATGCACGTGGAGGGTAAAAGAAACTAAGAAGTCAGTATATGTACAAGATTACACGTCTTGGAGGGATTGTAATATCTATAACAGCCACATTTTAATGATATATATGAAATTTTACATGTGTGTGCTATATTGTCCAAGATCCAATAGCTACTTGCTGTGCTATGCCCTGTAGCTCCACATTGTCTTTGCCCTACGGTGCACTATGAGCCATTAACAATTTCGATTATCATTCTTCGTACTTGTAGATTCTGACAGTATTTCATGATATATTTCATTTCAGTTTTTTGATGGATATGGATACCATGGGACATCATTTGAGCAAACATATCGGTGTTATCCAGCATCATTCATTGACAAGGTTGGAAAGACTTCCTCGAGAAACTCGCAGTTTTTAACTGTCAATTATGTCGACTGTCGAGCGATGCTTGAAAGTATATATTCTAAACTGTTTCAATACCCTGATACATCTGGGATACTTGAATGTTCATATTCTAAACAGTTTTATGATACTTGGGATATTTCATATTTCAGTTGCCTTTTAATGCATGCAATGTTGCAAATATTTTGGGAAATCGAATAAATATGAATTTTTGTCAGTTATTACTCTATATGCCCCTTAAAACTGTAATTTTTCCCATTTCTAGCACACTGCTAATTTCTTCCATCTCTTATTCGCAGGCACAAATAGAAAATGGGGATAAAAGTAAGCGATCTACGTGTTCATAAATCTTAGCAGTTTGTAACATTCTTTTGAGTTTGAGGTCTTATATTTCCTCTTTCCGTTGAATGCAGTTATCATGCCTCCATCAGCTCTTGACCGTCTTGGTTAGTTACCCTTTCTGATGCTGGTTTATGATTTCTTGCTATTTTACAGTGTTTCTCAAGGCCACCTTTATCTCTCTTTGGCTTTTCTAAAACTTATCAACTTGAACTACAGCACAACTCCATATTGATTATCCAATGTTATTTGAGCTCCGAAATGCTGCCACCGAGCGCGTTTCTCACTGTGGAGTTCTGGAGTTCATTGCAGAAGAAGGCATGATTTACATGCCTTACTGGGTAGGGTCTATTTACATGATACCTCTTTTATTGATAGCTTTTCCGCTCCAGTTGAAGTGCTCAATATTATTGTCTTGTAGATGATGGAGAATCTGTTATTGCAAGAAGGAGACACTGTGAGAGTAAAAAATGCTACTCTACCTAAGGGTACTTATGTCAAGCTGCAACCACACACCACCGACTTCTTGGATATATCCAACCCTAAAGCTATGTAAGTCTTGTGAAATTTGTTTTTCTGAGCATTAACTGAAATACGTAGCATTTAGATGTGTCTTCAGGTGGTCTTGTTTCTCTTTCTTTTGGTGTCTCCTAAATCTCCCTGTTACATTCATTCAAATCGCAACTATGTAAAGAATGAGAGACAAAAAATCAAGGAGAAACATATGTCTGTAATATCGTTGTTTACTTTATCTTTATGTACTTACATGCTTATGGCCGTCCAATGTTTTGTCAATTATTGTGAGAAAGGTTATGTATAATATGGTAAAAGCATAGATCATATACTGTTTAAGGATCCAATCCATCTGATTTTATGGTTGAACAAGCATGTGGGGAGATACTATTAATTTGTGGTTTACAATATAGATTTCTATAATAAAAGGATGGTTGGCTTGAAAAATTGAACTAAGCAATCCTGCCCATTCCAATCCATGGAATCCCTTTACCCATCTGTAAGTTAAATCCTTTTCGGTTGCATAAAGTTAGATTCACACTTTCTAATGTTCATTTGTTCGTGTTGCAGCCTGGAGACCACACTAAGGAACTTTTCTTGCTTGACCATAGGAGATAGCATCATGGTGGCTTACAATAACAAGAAATATTACATTGATATTGTTGAGGCAAAGCCATCCAATGCCATAAGTATTATAGAGACTGATTGTGAAGTCGACTTTGCTCCACCTCTTGATTACAAGGAACCTGAGAGACCAGCTGTGGCAGTTCCAACAGGCAAACAATCTGAAGGTGCTATTTCTACCTATTTCCTGTCTCTTTCGGTTCTTATAAAAAAATAAATAAAAGAAATTATATACCTGCATGAAGCGCGAGCACGTTTACGCTACCCTAGCACTCAAATAGAGCAATTCTTGCATTGCCTTATTAGACACTCTGTTATACTGCACAGCACATCTCTGCACCCTGCTAGGCATGCAACGATTTCGCCCAAAAATTGTTTGGTGTTCAACTAAATTTAAGTACTTGTACCTCTAATTCACCTCACAAGTTTACCTTTCTTTTTGGTGGTTTATACAGTTCAAGAAGAGCCTCCAGCTGAAGCCGAACCAAAACTAATTCCTTTCACTGGAACTGGGAGGCGCTTGGATGGAAAACCTTTACAGACGCAGCCCCCACCCATTTCATCATCTGGCTCAAAAGACAAGCGAACAGATGTACCTGCAGGGCAAGCTTCTTCCTCTAGTTCCAGTTCACAAAGTACCAATCGCCAACTACAAGGGAAGCTTGTTTTTGGATCAAACACTAGCCACCCTGGGGAAAAGCATAAGGTCTCTTTTTTGCTCTACTATAGAATACATAGATATATGTTGAGTCAATTAGGCTCTATATATACTCATTCTTTTGTTTGTATTGTAGGAAACTCCGAAAGAGGCTAAGCAAGAGCCACCGAAGAATGAAGAGCCAAAGTTCCAGGCTTTTACAGGAAAGAAGTACTCGTTGAAGGGTTGATAGCAAACTAACTTGTGATGCTTTGCTTATGTTCTATTAAGACCTCCCGTCTCGTTTAAAGCTGTAAAATCATGGGTTTTTCATCCCTAATGTGTAGTTGAAGATATATGCTTTGAACTTAAATTACCCTTTCAGCTGATTCGCCATTCTTGCTGTCCTTTTTTCTTTCTTCTCTATGATGGTTGCATCGATCATATACTATCAAAAAACCCTACTTGAACAAAATCTTTGTGAATTAACCGTCATAACAGTAAAAAAAATGCACGAGACAAATTTGCATGCATTGGCTGATTTCTAGCCACAGTGTCCGCGTATGTTTCGGGTCTCTAATTCTCATGAAGTATGCGTAGAATGTGTTACGTAACCCTATTACTCCGTGTTCAAAATCTGACAAGAACACCTGCCAAGGCCTTACACCTTAGAAACATGCAGAACTCCTTAATAGTAATGATGTAAGAGTCTATCAGGTACCCTCAAAGGCATAATGCATTCTCAAGTTGATTTGGCTACATTCGATCGTTTAATCAGTTAAGTGGTAGCAAACAAAACTGATACAAGTTGAAAGAATAAAGAATCAGATGGATGTTGAGATGTTATGAAGACATGATTGCTTTCAGAGCATCTTTGACATAGGGATATTTGAAAGTGAATCCAAGTTCCTTGGCCCTGGTGGGTAAAACCTTTTGTCCTTCAAGTACCTGAAATAATGCCACATGAATCAGTACACCTAAAGTAGAAACAAAAGGTGTTACGCTTAAAGGAACATGCAGGAAAACTCGAACATTGATGCCACAGTTACAGCCTATCAAAATTTTAAGATACATTGGTGTTTGATGTCCTTGGAGAAAGTACTATTATTCGTAGACGACAGAGATCAGAGAATTTGAACCACTGGGTCATACTACTTGATAGTGAGGCCAGACAATAGAATCCAGCAGCTTGTTAACCATTTATGACCAATTTCAGACAAGAATGCAAGAGTTTCATCTGTGAGGGTCTTACCACAGTAGCACCTTCGCCAAGAACAGCTTTGAGTGCAAGATCTGGCACAGGCAGCCACGATGGTCGTCCCATTACAGATCCCAAATGATTACACAGTTCTGAGAAGCGAATCGGATTTGGTGCTGTGCCATTGATGACTCCTATTGTTATTAGCACATGAACAATGTCAGAAGAAGAGCATTGGCAGTTAAGCAGAAAACATAAATACTGTTTTTGACTTGTTGGAAGCGAGAGCCATGACAAATATCAGTATATTTCTTGATTCATCAAACTCTACTTCAAAGTTTATATCTTTGCATAATCATTCCAAACCCCAAAACATTACAGAAAGCTTTTAGGAGGGCCTGAAAAAGTTCCTTTTATCTAATGAACTGAGACAGCTTGAAAACGTAACTTAGGCCTCCCAGTAATCATCATACCATGGTGGAATTGACGTATGTCTTGCATCATATTTGTAACTAAAATAGTTACTATTAGCTTCTGCTGATCTACTATGATGTGAAAGTGAAAAACCCAACTTGTAACGTCCTCATTTGATACAGTATCCTACTCAAGTACTCAACCCAACATTACGAGATATTGGCACATGCATTTGACAAGTTGACAACACTACAATATATTACCAGCTCCACACACTTATGAGTTATGACATTCAAGTGTAGTCATCAAAGACAGAAAAATTGTAGGATTGGTGAGTTTCACCTTTATACGACGGGTTGGATAAAGCTTCATAGATCAGGCTTACTATGTCATCGACATGAATCCATGAGAACCTGTGCAGAGGCAAGATAAGAAAACAGAATAAAGGTTTTGAAAGAGTTTTAATGAACCAAAGTAGAAAATTCTATGATGTCACTACTAAGATAGCACTCGTTGGGGCAATTTAAATTTCAAGAAAGGACATAAAAAATATTCCTCTTCCGACATTCAAAAACGAGTTTCATAAAGGGTAAATGTAAATGCTATATAAGTTGATGACTTCTTGTTAGGAGTGTAGTACCACTGTTTTCCGGAGCCCAAAGGTCCACCAGCAAACAACTGGAAGAGGGGTATCATTTTAGCTGTAGAGATATACTGAAAGGAGTCAATAAATTGCAATGTTTTCATGAACCTGGTAGATTTTGCTTTTGAATCTCAAAATGATCGTAGAGTAACAGGGAAGGAAAAAGAAGAGATACAAAATCACACCTAAAGCTCCGCCCTCTTTTCCGAGTACAACACCAATACGAATGAGCGCAACTCTGACATCTTTATTAGTGCTCAAAGCAGTCGCTTCCCATTCTCTACAAACCTGATAACAAAAAAAAAAGTATTGGATCCGACATGGGAGAAAAAAGAGATGCAAGATTTACTTTCAGAGATGCACATTGCTAGAATTGTCTTTGATCAAGAACACAGTAAAACTAATTACCTCTGCGAGGTAATCATTTCCTGATGGACTTTGCTCATCAAATACATGTGTTTCACTAGTGCCTGAGTCCATCAAATAGGAGTAGAACAATATGTGATTAAGCAACAACAAATGCTTATTAGTTAATGCATTAAGAGCTCATAGCTGAGTTTGTTTGTCATGCTAGTTTCACTAATTTTTACAATCCAAGTACAGGATAACTTGATGAACAATAAGGTAATGAATGGAATAGTTCAAGACACATACCATAGTAACCAACGGCTGTTGCACTGATCAAAACTTTTGGGCGGATTTCATCCGGTGAGTTGTTTATTACATCTACAACCTGCACAATTCAGCATTTTATTTTATCAGTGACATTATCATATGAACCGGAATAATTATTCTTGTTTCAACACCCAACCAGTTACAGTTGCAGCATAAGAAGAAATTTGGAATAAGGATAGGTGATTCTAACCTTTGAGGTAACTCTAATTCTGCTATCCTTGATCTCTTTTTTTATCTGTAACATTCAAATGAAATTAATGCATCAATAAAATCACAGGTGCATGCTATGTACAGATTATATATAAATCCATCTGCTGAAGTGAGAACTATCCTACTCTTCCCTGTTTTGTCTTCTTCCTTCCAACTAAAGGCTAGATCAGAAATGGCTTCGATTTCAGAAAGTTTTACTAGAAAGGGAGAAGTAAGGATGCTGACGGGCAACTCATGGAAAAAGTGTTAAGCCAATGAGATTTTCTACTTTGTTGGATAATTTACAAGAGAAGGAATGCTGTAAAGAGAAGTCTGAGAAGCTATATATTTTAAAGTTATATCCTATGGAAAACAATATTTAGTCAAGCATGCTAATTTTTACAACATACCTCAGGTGACCATCTCGTACTTATAGGCATTCCAGCTAGATTTACAACTGCTGTAGAACCTTGAATGCAATTATTCCATTCTGGCTCTTCTGCTATTACTATTCCGGGAAAGTCCCTGACTACAAAAATACAAACAACTTTAGCGGAAGCATAAGAAGTGAGACAGAACTTTTATGGTAAGAGAGATGGAACGCGTAATGACAAAATAGTCTAGAACGAGAGGCATCTGAAAGGCATGATGAGATTGGATACCAGAAATCCGTAAAACTATGTAATCATATCTCAGGAATAAGAAGTGAAAGGACACATTATTCTTCTGCCGACTATTTATCTTGTTTCTATATGATCATCGAACAAGATGGGGGATTTAATTACGTTCTGTTCTCTCCTTAAGTTTGTCCAAAAATTAGTATATCACAACTTTAATTAACAAAACACTGCTGGATTTGGGGGTTCATTTCATGTCAGCTATCGCAAGGAACATACATGGTTATCAAACTCATCAACACATTACATGAGTCACTTAGTGAAATCTTTACAAACTACAGCTTCATTACCTTCTTACCCGGAAAAATTGACAGGGCTTTTGACTTTGACCTCGTTAGCACCCGAACACGATGATCCTCTACATACACGAGAAAAAACACCAGTTCATTAGATATTGAAACTATAGAGTGATGAAATTAAGTCACAAGCATGCCATGGAAATCAAGCTATTGAATATAAATAACTCGTTGCATCATATTTGATAAATTTATTAGGGATTTGATTTGAGCCATTTTTCTTGCTCATTTGACGGAAAGTACGAACAGAACGAAGTTCATATCTTTTGAGAGAAAATCGCTGTCATACTTATCCCATTTTCTTACTGTTAACTGATTCATCATGGCCAACAAGAATGTGGAATAACATTTACCTGCTTGTAATCTTTGCACCAACCGTTTACCTACAAACCCTGTTGCTCCAGTTATCGAAACAATCATCTCGTCTCCCTGTCGTAAAACAAAAGAAGCAAGCAAAATCTGATTCAGCTAAGAATCAACTATGACAACCAATAACAAGCAAGACCTCTTGCTCACTGAGCTGTCTATCATTTTAAATGGGGAAAACTCACACAACAAGTTTAACTTTGTGTTATTGTGTACATATAGACATAGCATTACTTTCCTTTCGACTAATTTCCCAATTGAAAATGCACTAAACTCTAGCTATAATTCAAGGCCCCAGTACAAGTGTATGATAATGATGCTTAGAAACCGCATTTCACAAATCAGTCAATCAAAATCTTATGCAATTGACAACATTTGCATTTCAAAAACTTCACAAAAATAGTTCTCTAAACGGTAAAGGCTGCTCTTTTGTGAGAATTACCTTCTGGGATGCCCCTGAGCAATTGACACTGAACGTTGTCATCTTTCTGAATCTCCATACCTGCAAAATTCAATCAGAGTAATAAGAATGCCAGTAAAAATACAAAATTCCAAAGTATAACCAACTTTTACAGAGTAAAGAATGTACTGGGGAGGCTCTTGGACAGTGAAGAGCTGGAGAAATGGACTTTGCCCAAGAAATGGAAAGCTCCATTTTAATAGATGAGAGAGAGTTTCTGGCTGGTTTTCACTGGACCCAATTGAGTATTGGAAAGCTGTAGAATCGAGCAAATGGGAGCAGTACAGAAGATGAAGCTTCTGTTGGCTTTTTCATTCAAGTGCCAAGAAATTGTGTGAGATGTATAGAGCCACATCCTTCACTAAAACTCAAAATCCACCAGTCTTTGTTTTTGTTTTTGTTTCTTGTTTCTTGTTTCTACCATCACTTGACAACTTTGTTACTCTTTCTCTATCACTTGACTCCAGCTAAATCATCCCAAAGGTTTTGATAGATTAATGGGATTGAAAATGATAATTTACCAATAAACCAACAAAATGCAACTTTTTTGAAGGAATCCATTGCAAGAATTTTATGCTAATCATACTTGGTATCTATTTTCCGACTGCAATCACAACTTTGAGTATAAAGTGCACATGAAGTAACTTGAGGGGGTCAGCTTATTATTGGTGCTCAGGTTCTCAGGATCATTCATAAGTAACTATTACGATCCTATGGGTCGGGTTTCAGTCAATATCGGTACAAGAGTGGAACCAATTAAAAACCCACACGAGGTGACGATTTCAATGCAAGTCACAATGAGAACATTGCACAATTCAAGAGGAGATGAGGTTCCAAAGTTTCATAAGGATTAAAATGATTAAGAACACTTCCAATACTAATAATACATGCCTTTCTTTTTGGAAACACGTCATAAAAACATGCTATCAGTTAGTTATATCAATTAGTTAGGGTTGTTTGATAAAAGGTAATCTTAGTATCGCTGACCCATTGAAAGTTTCCGGTGCATGTACTAATGAGGACAACATGTGCAATAAAGTAAATTTATTGATTTGTAGACCAACATATTACCGCATCAGTATCCGTCCAAATGATCGAATTTCAGCCACAAGAGAGAGTTTTACAGGAACAATATTATTGTTATTCCTCATGGTTAAATTTTAGACCGCAATTTAATTTATAAGCTAGAGTCTCTTGACCAATGCTTTTATATGATTAATAGAAGAGGCGTATGAAGATCATAATTAGAGCCACAAAAATGTTAGGAGTATGATTTTTTATCTAAAAATATCAGTATTTTACATATATATGGAAAATGCAATTTTATTACATACAGTACTCAAGTTAATGTTTTATGCTAAAAGTAAAACTATGAAAATTGGGTTGGTGAAAATGCCCTTCGAAATGAAAAAAGAAAACTCTAAAGGATCATCCAACGGCCTGGAGATTGAAGAAGAAACCTTGAAGAATGAAGAAAAGAAG
>JAYMSR010001052.1:0-11324 GCA_036897825.1 Plantago rigida | reverse complement strand
ATGAGGTTTTAATAACTGGGGGATTTTACATTGTGTCTGGGAGTTTTAACAACTGTAAATCATCGTCATTCGATTTCCTCAATTGTACATCATCGTCATTCAACTTCCTCTATCATAGAAATGAGAAGAATCAAACGAAAATGATAAAATAATCAAACGAAACTGAACGAAAAATGATGAAGGAATCAAACGAAACTTAGAAATCTGAAGACACACACACAAACACGCCGGACTGTGTGAAAAACAAACAGTCTGCCCGAAAACTTAAAAAAATGGATTTTCAAACCTCTTTTACTAGAATTTGTGTTGGGCATTAGGGTGAAAACAAACTTGTACATTTGTCAACAAGAGGTGTACTCTATGAATCTCATTTTCCCGCAAATCTATCTTCTTCTTCTTCCTCACCAAAATCTCTGTGTGCCCAAATCGATTGCTCATCACTCTACTGTAAAAGCTCACTCTCCAACTTCAGATCCTCCATGAAATTCAAACCTCACACACAAATCCAACTCCATCACTAGATCATGAGATCTTAAATCCTCAAACTCGAGCTTCCTTCAACAATGGCGCTCTTCAACTTCACATCCTCCTCCAAGCAACGACAAGGTCGGCAATGGCGCCTCATAGACATCTTCCTGGCCGCCTTCTTCGCCGTATTCCTCATCTTCTTCGTCCTAGTCTACACTCCCCTACGCAACTCGTTATCCTCTCCGCCGCGTCGTCCGGCGATCCTGGATCCGCGCCACCGCGCGATTCTGGTGGAAGCGGTGGAGCTGGGGAAACATGCTGTCGAAGCTTCCCCTGCCGATATGGTGGATCACATGCCCTGTGAGGATCCGAAGATCAACAGCCAGCTTAGTCGCGAGATGAATTATTATAGGGAGAGGCATTGTCCTCCGCCGGAGAAGACGCTGCTTTGTTTGATTCCTCCGCCCAAGGGGTACCGTGTTTCGGTTAAGTGGCCGGAGAGTTTGCACAAGGTGAGGTGGATTTATTTAGCTTATTGTTTGTTGATCAGCTTGTTTAGTTGTTTGCCATTGTGCCTGATTAGTAGTTACTCGTATAATCTACGGTATTGAAGTTGAAGCTGTTTAACTCTTTGCTATTGTGCCTAATTAGTAGTTACTTGATTCATCTACGGTATTGAAATTGAAGCTGTTTAACTCTTTGCTGTTGTGCCTAATTAGTAGTTACTCGTCTAATCTACGGTATTCAAATTGAAGTTGTGGTTCCAGAACTGATGCGTCAGTGGATTGCTATGCATGACATTTGTTCTGATTTTGAATACTTTGACTGCTCTTGTGGTTTTTGTAGAATTGGCATTTGTAATGTTGGTCTGCTTTTCTGCTCCTGGTGTTGTGTTATGTCTGCTGATTTACGATTCAGTGGTAGTACGAGTATATAATGTACTCTAGGATCTTGCAGTCATTTTCTGGAGATGCTAATAAGGTTTGGAGTGCCTTTAAGCATGAGTCTGAGTTGAATATAGAGATAGATGCACAAGTATGACTGTCAAAAGGGTGTCCATGCATTTTTGCTTATTGATGGTTTATGGTGTAGAGAACATGAAATTACACATTTGCTATATTAACTTAAGATCTCCCTTCTGCTTTTTTCTGCTAGGAACAGTAGGCAGTCTAGATCACGACGGAAAAAGGCTAGAATATCCTCTTGATTTTCACGTTTAATGTTTGTGTCTGTCCTATAATTCCATACTAGCGCAGTGATGGATTACTTTGATAGCTCAAGGAGTGGTAAACCTTTCCAGTGTCAAACTCTTTCAGGCTAATAAGTGAGTTCATAATATAAACCTTTACAATGCTTTCCAGTGTCAAACTCTTTCAGGCTAATAAGTGAGTTCATAATATGGATACTGGAGTACTTGATCATCACATACTTGTTTGATCAATCAATATATTTTTTATTGTGTTAGCTTTGTGAAAATGTTACTTCGGGATCACAGAAAAATAGGAGTGTTAATGATCTGACGTTTATTTCTTCAGCCAGTAGTTTAATTCTGTCCTGATTAATTATTAAAAAAATTGTGTCAGAGAAGGCTTCTGTTCCTTTGCATGCTAATTTCAGCAAGTAATTGTGTCATGTGTTTAAGCTAGATTTATTAGGTTCGATATTGAAGCTTGACAATGGTTGAGCTAGACAACTGATTTTCTAAAGAAGATACTTGAATTCTGCTTGATAAGATGCTACATACATTCATTTTGACATAATAGGTTCAAGGGAAAGTATGATCTGCAAGAAGAGTGCCAAGACACGTTTATGATTTGTGTAACAACTGAACGCTGTAGCAGTTATTTCATATCTGAGATGTTCCATAGTTTCCCCGTAGTTCATGGAACAGTTAGAGCCTTAGTATTACTTTATATGTTTCAATTTATGATCGTGTACTGAAATGTTGACATCTTATCACATTTATTTGTTATACAGATATGGCACGATAACATGCCTTACGATAAAATAGCAGATAGGAAAGGCCACCAGGGATGGATGAAAAAGGAAGGTCCACATTTTATCTTTCCTGGTGGTGGCACAATGTTCCCAGATGGAGCAGTACAATATATCAATAAACTTAAAAAGTATATCCCGATTGGTAGTGGGTCATTGAGAACAGCTCTTGACATGGGATGCGGGGTAAGATAATACCCTCTACTTGGTGGTGGCTCTTGTTAATGCATCTAGTATTCAAGAACCTTTTTTGTGTTCATTTCCGTTGTAGGTTGCTAGTTTTGGTGGTTACATGCTTGGTGAAGACATGTTAACTCTTTCATTTGCTCCAAATCGCAAATACAGTTTGCTCTGGAGAGAGGAGTACCAGCATTTATCGCAATGCTTGGCACGCGTAGACTCCCATTTCCTGGTTTCTCTTTTGATCTAGTGCACTGTTCACGGTGTTTGATTCCTTTCACAGCATATAGTAAGTACTTAGTTTCTTAATGGTTCGTGTACCCATTTTTTTTAAATCTACCAACTATGTTCATGGTATAGGTTTATTCACTTTGCAGATGCAACATACTTTCTGGAAGTAGACCGGTTACTTCGGCCAGGTGGGTACTTTGTCATCTCTGGACCCCCAGTAAAGTGGTCTAAGCAAGACAAGGAATGGGCTGATCTACAGGCAGTGGCAAGAGCATTATGTTATGAGGTCATTGTTGTAGAAGGTAACACTGCTATCTGGAGAAAGTCCAGTGGTGATTCATGTCTTCCAAATGGAAATGAATTTGGGATGGACTACTGTGAGGAATCTGATGACCCAACTAGAGCATGGTATGTGCATTATAACTTGTTCACATTTTACTTCTTCTTTTTTACCCGTAAAAAAAAAAGAGAAGGTATTTTCATCTATCGCAGTAGCTGGTATTGAGTTATCTCTTGAACTGCATCTGGTTTTGGTTTTGTTAGCATTTATATCAAGAGTTACATTGTATTTTGGTAAATTACTCATGCACCCACTGGATATGGGCTATTGGTGCACTGTTTCATATTTGAGAAATTTTACAAACACCCCAATTTATAATGTGTACAATGGAAAATTAGACCCCTGATCTTTGCATTATTTGATAATATATCTGTTTAGCACTGTATTTTTAAAGATCTTGCCCTGGTAGTCTGTTTGCTCTGACATCAGTCTTTTGCTTCCAGACATAAGGGAGGTGCTTGCATAATTCAGCCTTGTTATATCCAGCTTGCTACAAGCTTTCTCGTATTGAAACGTTTGAATTTGCAGGTACCTCAAGCTGAAGTCATGTGTGAGCCGGACATCTTCTGAGGGAGAATTTTCTATTGGAGATATTCCCAAATGGCCAGAGAGGGTAATTAAAGCTCCTTCAAGAGCCGGTGTGATGAAAAATGGGGTTGATTCCTTCGAAGCTGACAAGCAAAGATGGACAGAGGCTGTTGCTTACTATAAAACTTCATTGAACGTACAATTAGGAACTCCTAAAATAAGAAATGTTATGGACATGAACGCATTCTTCGGAGGTTTTGCAGTAGCAATAGTATCTGATCCTGTCTGGGTAATGAATGTTGTCCCTTCTAACAAGCCTCCAACTCTAAATGTCATTTATGATCGGGGACTTATAGGAGTTTACCATGATTGGTGAGTGGAAATTTTTGTTTATTGGCCATTGAATTGCTGTATTAGGCTATTTGCTAGATGTCTTGGTGACCAGAAACTTGACCTTCTTTCTGGCAACATGTTATGGATATTTGCTCATTTGTTCTGAAATTCACAATCTTTTAGTGTAGGTCTCTAACCATTTACCTTTGTTTGTGGCTAATGGTTGCAGGTGTGAACCTTTCTCTACCTACCCTCGTACTTATGATCTAATCCATGTAACTGATATAGAATCTCTTATAAAGGACCAAATGGCTGGAAAGGACAGGTACATAAGTTTATTTTACTGCTCTGCACTTCTCTAACATGGTAGTGTCTCAATGCTACTATTTCCTAGTATAGAAATGTCATTTTTATTCTTGCTCCTGGGTTTAGATTCTACATAATTTGTGTACCAAATGTTTGCCACCTTTCTTGCTTCCCTCACCCTACTTCAATCTAATAAAAGTAATTTATTTCTCGATGGCCAATGTGAGATCAACTTATGGAAGATGGTGCACTGTTCTTTTTTCCCAAACTAACGCATAGGTACCAGCAGGAAAATTATTACCTAGACCAGATCTATCAATTAATTCATATACAATGTGGTGGAGATTGATTCATATCACTTATTTAATGTACATGTCCCAATTAAGTTTAATCATTTATGCAGAGTGATGTGGATCATGGTCTACGAATTAATGATATTCTTCACCACATGGTCTACGAATTAATGATAGATCTGATCTAGGAATAAAGGTTCAATATGAATTAAAATTGATAAAGAAAGAAAAAAATAACAACGGCCTACTTTCAACTTTCATATGAAGAATCAAGAAATCTAACAGTATGTTCAATTTCTGTGATTTTTCTGTTACTGTTTGATTATTTTGGTGCCTTTATGACAAAGATACTATATATTACATGTCTACATATTAAGATTACACAATCTCTCACTATATACACATTTTTATAAATGAAAATCCCAAATACAGAATGGAAACAGGAACGAGTTCTTGTATAAGAAAGCTCAGCGCCTCTGCTATTCTTGCTATATATACCTTTCTATGCATCTCAGTTCATCAACATTGTATGTTTGCTCATCTCCATCTCTGTGTTTCTTCGTTATTATTCGCCACTTCCTTTTGTGCGATACGCTCTTTACTACCAACTGCTCGAGGGTGTAGTGGAGCTGTATCACGAGCAGAACGTGGCTCCTGCAGCATGCAATGCACCATGGATTTGTTTCAGAAACACTTGATTCAATGCTTATTGGAAGATGAAATCTACCTATGGACTAAAACTTGCAAGACTAAGGAGAATCATGAATGTTTACCGTGCGGTAAGGAAAATCATCAGCCTCGAGCATATGGACAATTTGTCCCATCTTTGGACGCTTATTGGCGTCTAAATCTATACAGCGGAGGCAAACAAGTAATGCTCTCTTTAAAGATCTTGGAGGAGGAGGAGGAACCTTAATCAGTGGATCTACCAGCTCCTCGCCACGACGACTTCCTACCATCCCTTTGAACCAATCAATTAAGTTCATCTGATTTGATTAAGAAAATTTGAATAGCAGTTAGATGGATAATCAATGGGATAAATGGGAAAAGTTGTGTGGAGAAAATTTAACCTCTCCGGCTGGTTTGGAATAGTCTACTGGCGTCCTTCCAGTAATAATCTCCATGAGCAGAACACCGAAGCTGTATATGTCATTCGCTTCAGTCAGCATACCAGTACTTGCATAGTCGGGGGAAACGTATCTGTGATACAGACAGAAAACAATTGAGAAAAATGGTCGTCATGTTTACAGATTCAAAAAGATAAAATGTGAAAGGGGTAAAGAGTAGCACAAACCCAAATGTTCCCATCACTCGTGTGGTGACATAGCTTTTCTCAGAACCTAATAGTTTCGCAAGTCCAAAGTCTGATACTTTTGGGTTCCATTTCGAATCTAAAAGAATGTTGCTGGATTTCACGTCACGATGGACAACTTTGGGTTCCAATCCTTCATGCAAGTACGCCAATCTGTTTACAAAATTTCAAAATATGTAAAGACGAAAAGATGAAAAGATTGTACACCAAAACAGTGATTCTCTAGGGAGAGTGAAGTATAAGGAATAAATACATTTACATAATGAAAAGACCAAGCATCGATTATAATCATGGGCATCAAAGTTAATCTGACCTTAATCTACTAAAAAGTATGTACACAACTACAGCTGATCATGTATTCATGTACAATTGGCCTAATGCTGGTTGATGACAAGGAAATGAGTGTCATTCAAGCAGAAGGTTTGCAGCTTCAAAATGTTTTACAGACTACATGTTATAAATCTTACCCTCTTGCTGTCCCAACGGCAATTTTCATCCGAATCTCCCAAGTCATAGGGCTGACTGGACCAACATCACCATGTAACCATTGCTCCAAATTGCCATTATCAACATACTCATAGACAAGCAACCTGATTTGACAAAAGATGATCAAGCAAAACTCAGGAAATGTCATATAATACGTACATAAAACACATACACCAAGCAGCAAGATATGAGTACCTTTGGGCACCATCAGCACAGTAACCAATCAGACCCACAAGGTTCTTGTGTTTTACTTTCCCAATGGCTTCGACCTCTACCTTAAATTCCTTCTCCGCCTGACCCCTGTTGACACAAAGAAGGTTGCAGTGCATGTGCATCAGTGTTGATTCATATTCGTTCGCAAGTTAAGAGACGGAGATGAGTTACTTCATTTTAGGAAGGACATAAGCGACACATTGTGGCGTCACACACCAGTTAATAGTAATACTAAGGAATCAACATTAAAATGAGTATACATCTCTGTTCCAAGTTGATTCATGCAAAATTCAATTGCTGATAATATACATGTCGGTACTATCAGGCCTCGGAGTAGATGTAGAAACACTGTATTCGGAACCAACATCCATTGCGAAGGATTTGGAGATAAATCATAAATGCACAGGCTGGCATAGTTTGATAAATACATTGCCCTTTTACCACAGACTGTTGAAAGGTCTTTGTTTACACTTCATTGTCCTAATTTTATGTTCTTAATTTAACAATGCGTCCAAATTCTTGAAACATCAAGTTACAGGCAAGAACTTGTTGCAAAATCTCAACAAAATCACATGCTTGTTAGAGAGAACAAAGAAAAAGGGGACCAAAGTGCATATCTAAGCTTAACAAGTTAGTAAAAGTAAAAGCAAAAGCAAAAGTTGATCAAAACAAGATAAAAAAAAGAAACAAAAAAAAGTATCCGAATCATATTCTACAGCTAAAATCATATTAATTAAAGGTAAAAGGGTCGGATCAGAGCTTAACCTGCATAAGGGATGATTAAAACCAACAAAAAATATAAAGAAACAAAAACCAATAGTTCACCTTGTCTTTTTTATTTAATATATCAAATTGATTAAAGGCTAGGATTAAAGCTTGACGTGCATGGCAGATGATGAACAACACCAAAAATATAAAGAAACAAAAACCAACCGCTCACCTTGTCTTTTCTTTAATATCTAGTCAAAAGAGACAAAAAGTTAATTATCCCACGCACTGGATTCAACAAAATCCAGATCTACGAAGCTTTGATTCTATTGTTACTCATCACTATACTCCACTCTCCACAACAACCAAGTGTATAATAATGCTCTTACTTCCACTAATTCAGCTTGAATATTATAAACTCTCATTAATCAAGAAAATAATCTAATACTATGGTGTACACTGTAGATGATATAATCTACTTGTATTCGGTTGAGTAATAAGTTAGTTGATATATGTTTAAATTAGCTAGTTGGAGCAAATTTTCAAATCGTCAACTTACCCATTTTGATCAAAGAGTCAAATAATGAATTCAACTTAAGAAAGCTATAAAGTAACCTTCATTAGCAAAACATGGCTTATTATGTGGTGTTAGATGATATCTATGGACTATGATAATTGACAGTAGCTAATAAATTAATTGACAAGTTAGATAACAACTCATACATAGTGTGTTCATCATCCAAATTAGAAAAAGAAAAAATTATGCGTAATATATTCGTTAATTTTATATTTTTCCCTTGACCTTGGAAATATCCATACTTATAATTGGACCTCTAACTTCAACTCCTGGTCGTCGACTCTCATATACTGGGATTTTTAGCAAATTAAAGACCGGTAGAAAAAAAAATAAGCTAGTTGAATTAAATGTAAAAAACAAATCCAACAATGAGCTACTTATACTTTGGTCAAACCAGTCTAATTCAACTAATGACCTGTCTTAATAAGCTGAGATTAGGGGAGATTAAATCCTAACTACATTTGGGGAAACATTATAAAATTCTACTACTATTAGTTGCAGTACGATCGTAAACGGAATTTAATCCTTGACGCAATTGCGACGATCTAACCACCGTCATAATAATGTATGACCCGGAATATTAAATCCGCTTCACGTTTCTGTTGAGATAGAGAGATACAGATGAATACATACAACAGAGTAGTTGAACGATTTGGTACAATCCAGATAATAGTCAGTAAGTAACGTAGGACTCAAAAAATGTTCCGCTCGACTTGATGAGGAGTAGTATCAATTATGTAGCGGATACTATTGATAAATCGAAAACAAAAGGTAGTAGGCCTTACTTGTTGTTACGAAGATTCTTCACCGCTACGACAGAACCGTCCTGCAAAACACCTCGATAAACAACGCCGTATCCGCCTTCTCCGATCACATTCTCCTCAGAAAACTCATTCGTCGCGATCTGCAGCTCCTGCAAAGCGTACCACCTCCCCCATCCGAAGCTCCCCAAACTATCGGCCGACAATGCCGACGAATCGGACCGAGTCGTCGTCGATTCGTTGCTTCCTGAGTTTCCTTTCTCGATCAGAAACACCTTATTGTTGTTTTCGTTTTCGATTTTGGTAACAGGAAGAGGTGTTTGATGAAATGCTTTGTTGATTTTATCGAGAGGTAGCAGGCCTGAGCCGTGCTTGACGATGGTGCTCCGGCGTCGTTTTCTGAGGAGGAAGAGGTGGAGGGTGAGGAGGAAGATTGCGAGGAGGAGGATGACGGTTGCGATGATGATTACGTAGAGTTTCTGGCTTAGGATTGGAGTTTTTTGAGTTAGGATTGAGGAGTTGCCGGAATCTGCCATTTTTTCCGGTGAGTTTGAGAGGTTGAGTGAGAGAGAATTGGTAGTTTGGTTTTTTAGAGAGTGTGGAGCATTTTGTTTTGTTTAACGGAAACTAGTGAGATGAAAGGTAAGTAGACTTGGTAGAGTAGGGAATGGAGAAGATTGTTGATGGAAAAAGACATTAATAAAAATATTATTCAAATATAGTATATTCCACCGGTCCCTGTTTCAACTTCATCCGGGTTCGTACATAAATTTTAAGATAAAAATGAATAAAATAGAAAATAATGTAATAAAGTAGGAAAGATGTTGAATAAAGTAGAAGAAATAGTAAATAAAGTATGAGACATAGTAATTAAAGTAGGAGATAGATTTTTCATTAAAATAATGGGTAATTGAATTTGGGACGGACCAAAACGGAATATGGGTAAATGGAACTCGGACGGAGAGTATATTAAAAAAAAGTTGATGATAAAGTAAAAAATAAAATGAATAAAGTATGATAGATATTGAATAAAATATCTGACATATATTTCATTTAAGGGGTGAGAAGTTAAAATTGAAGCATACAAACATATAGTAGGAAAGTTGAAATCAGTATATTGAATCAGCATCAAATAATTTCATTAATTTTTTAAATGTCGTGTGTTTTATACACATGTATAGTATGTAATGTTCGTATCCAAATATATGGGTGTAGAGTTCTTACACATGTCGAGCATTATTATTGAGGGTTCAACTCGGCTCGGTAAGGTTCCAACCCAGCTCGCTCAATAAGGTGTTCGAGCCGAACTTCACGTTTAATTGGTACTCCTTTTATATCAGCGTGAATGCGGCTCCACTTGTTAATTCTCTATTAGACTATGTTAGTTTTTATTTATTTATATGTATTTTTTTAGTTACAAGCTAAACCTCGAACTAAATAATTCATGCTCGAGTTTTATTTACCGTGATTTGAGATTGAGCTTGATAAATAGCTCGATTTGTTAACGATCGAGATGAGTTTAAACTTAATAATAAATCGACTTTAACTCGGAAAATGAGATACTAGGTTCTATTAGGCTACCACACTCATGCAAAATGGGATGAAGAAATAGTCATTGAGATGGATAGGCAGGGAGCTACATGGAGAGAGACCGTTTGGAACGTTTTGCCTTTTGCTATTCTGACCGTTGGTGTTGAAGGACTAATCTACCCCTATCATTTAGCTTAATTTGGTCCCAGGCTTTTTACATTTGATGTACTATCATGAAGGTCCATTATTATGTTGTGACTTTGAGAGATTTGTCATCATAATATGTGATTCATAGTAGTATCAACTTTGTGGCCAAACTTTTTGCTAGGTGGAAGTATGGAGCCATTTGATTGTACAAATGTTTGTTTATGAAACGTTACAACTCTCCTCGTTAGGGTTGTGATATGAGTGTTGATTGTTTAGGGAGAGTGACATTTTATAAATTAGTGATATAATATACTGCAGTATGTAAAGAAATTGGGTATGAAATTGAAAGAAGTTGCACTTATAGGATCTGGCAAAACTAACTGATAAGCTGACTGGTAACTAATAAGTTAGTTGATAGTTGATAAGTTAGTTGGTAGCTAATTGAGTAGTTGATAGGTTAATTGATTTTTATAAGAGTGTCTAGTAGATCAATTAGCTTATAATATAGTTGATTTGTTAAATATGGTATGTAATAAATTAATTAGTTTTTTTTATAAGCTTCATGTACAAGCTCATTAGCTACCATCTAGACGTTCACGTAACATGCTTATTACAAAAATAAGTTCATCGAGTTGATAAGCTAACTGATAGTTAATTGAGTAGTTGATAAGCTAATTAGGTTTTATAAAAGTGTCTAGTAGATCAATTAGCTTATAATCTAGCTGATTTGCTAAATATGGTATGTAAAAACAAATCAGTTATGTTATTTTTTTGATAAGCTTCCTAGACAAGCCTATCAGCTAAAAACTAGACGTTCACGCAACAAGCTTATTACAAAAATAAGTTTATCGAACTGATACGTTTGTGTTAAATAGAGCATAGTTGGTGAAACTAATTTCTACTTGGGGAAATGAAG
>JAYMSR010001051.1:0-11324 GCA_036897825.1 Plantago rigida | reverse complement strand
ACTATCTGAAGCACAAGCGAAAGGAGATGAACCTTGAAGAGTTGATTGTTCGGCTTAGAATTGAGGAAGATAATCGTGCTTCTACTAAGGAGTCTGGTTATGTTCCTAACTCCCCACAGTTTCTTCATTTGTTTGCTAAATATAACAATAATTTTTTTATGATAAATATAACAATAATATACTGTATAATTATCTGGTGAATGTCAAATTCCAGAGTACATGGATAATGCATGACAAAATTTATTAATACATTATTTGGCATACATATGTTTTTTTCTATCTATAAAACTGAGTCACGGCGAATATGATGCATAATTCCACCACCACTAGACCAATAACCTCAAACAATTCATGCAAACAAATATTTTGATAACTCAAACCAATCAAGAAAGGTTTTGGTGTGATTTAAAAAACTTGAAAAAGGTTTTGATAGCGGGTGCAATTTTTTGAAAAGATTTTGTGTGATTTAAAATACAAACTTAACGGCCGTCAATTTTTAGTGTAACGTCAAAATTTTGCTAAACGTTTTTGTGTGAAATGCAAAAAAAAGCTTTTAGGGTAAGTTAAAAAACGGGCAAAAGTTATTAGTGTAAAAAAGAATTTTCTCAATATGTTCTTTCAATTGTAAAGATATTTTTTTTATCTTCTTTTTGTGGATCCAAATAATATTTCCATTATTGAGTGCAGGACCAGAACATTCTGGAGGAATTTAGTGCCTCAAATCAGGCTTCTAATTTGCAATTTGTCAATGATGCAAGTATAAATGGAACATTGTTTCAAAGGTAATTTACTAGTAATTTCATGATTGAGGCTTTTTCTGTAAACCTAGGGTGGGAGAGTGCAAAACTAGTAAGTGAACTGATTAAATTGCGGCTTTTGGATGCATTTGATGTAGTCTTGCTTAAATTTGGTTACATGCTCGGAAAATTTTACGGCCATGTGTTCCCTTTTCTATATGAAATGAAGTTTAGGTTGCTTTAATTTCAAGCCGTTGAATGCCATTCAGTGGCTGATACTATCTACATTGCTTCCACATCAATATATTTAAAGTTTCTAAAACAGTTCCACTTTTTTATTTAAAAATACCTATTTTGTCTGCAGGTTCCCTCCAGTTTTGCTAGAGAAATTGAGTACAGAATGCCTTGTGATGCAAAATCATAAAGTGAGTCTTCAATCCTTTTTGTTGTCGTGTCATCGTAGTTCATCCGCCAATTGGCAGATTCAGTTTACCTTTCTTCTCGAAGCTGACTTCAGTGATCGTGCATGTAAAAAATATTAATCTGAGAGTTCTCTTAACATTACAAATAGTTTAGTACACTTGGTGAGCCCACCAAAAAAGGAAAAAAACCAAAAAGAGGAAGAAATTATCCTGTAGTTGTAAATTATAATAATCGTGTCATATAAAACTTTTTGCAGACGGACTTGGGATAATTAAGTGTATGCATGTTCAAGGAGAGTTCTTTGAATGATATGGATGCCTCACATTTTCACTACTTTTTGCATGCCTATTTTTTTCCACAAGCATGCCTCGTACATTTCATAAATATATACGGATATACCTAATTAGTAATCACTAGTTTATTTATGAAAGAGGATAATAGAATAGAGATTCAATCCATTTAAGCCCTTATTGTGTCGCCGTCATCATCATCATCAATTTTTATTTAATCATTTATTTTTTCCGCCAATCTTGCTCCCCTCATCATGCGATTGGTAATACCTTTATGGTCTTCTTGGTTGCTAGTTGTCTTTTCTCTATCTTGCATTTGGCAATAAGGATGCCTTGTATTCCTCAACCGAAAAAAATTGATGTTTGAGTACCATTATTGTTTGGCAATTAATTTTTGACCCTTTGGTACAAAGGGTTCAATACACGAGCTGGAAAATTATAAATAGTAAATTGTATAAGTATCATATACTCCCTCCGTCCTAGTTGCTCCCCGCAGCATGCGATAGGCAATTTTGTCTTTTTGGTCTTCTTGGTTGCTAGTTGTCCTTTCTCATTCCTTTTTCTCTATCTTGCATTTGACAATAAGGATGCGTTGTATCTTGCATTCCTCAATCAAAATAATTTGATGTTTGACTACCATTATTATTTGGCAATTAATATTTGACGCATTGGTACAAAGGGTCCAATGCGCGAGTTGAAAAATTATAAATAGTAAATTGATCTGGTATCAAGTACCATATACTCCCTCATTACTAGGCTCATCTTGTCATTGTCTGGGACACATGTCTTAAAGGTAAACTATATAAATAATTAGGATAATTTATATATGAGAGGGGGGATTAAAAGAAGTATGAGAAATAATTAGTAAAGTATGAGAGAATGAATAAAGTGGGAGGGGGAATAAATAAAGTAGGAGATATAATGAATAAAGTAGTAGAAAGATTTTCCATTTTAGGGACCAATCTCTTATTCGAAAAAACGTAGGGACTATTTTGAGAAAGAGGTCAATTGCAGGGAGAGCATATGTAATTGTCCCTTATAGATATGCGAAGATGAGAACGGGACAAATATAAATACGGATAGTGGGAAGATGAGATTGGAGCAGAGGGAGTATAATAATACTTGCAAGAAAAATTATGAAAAACCAACACTTATAAATGCGTTTACGTTTTAATAGGGCATAGTGAAAGTAGAGGAAAAAAGATCCAAGAAAGGATGATATACTTTATTGAAAGAAAGAAAGAAATGTTTGAGACATGATTTTAAACCTTTGAATTTGAATGCTTGGAATTGAAAGCGAAAAGGAAGATTTCAGATCCGAATTTAAGTATTTAATGCCCGGGAGGAAAGGTAAAGAACAGAAACAAAGAAGTGAAGGACCTAGAAGAATAAAAAATTGAAGGTAAAAATACGATAAATCTTGAATGTTACAAGATTCACCGGTGAAATATGAATTGCTTGAGCATCCAGATGAGGAGGTAAAAGTTGGACTTGCTTCTTGCCTTAGTGTAACAATTAGAATAAGTAATTATGTATGACCATCTATATGATGATTACATATTAAAGATGCCTTCGAGTTAATTGTTTCATGTTTTAAGGATATCTTATTTACTTTTACTAGTTCATATGACAAAAAGGTTGAAATTATTGAAAAAATGGGTAGGTGCAAATGTCGTGGATTTAGATTGTGATTTTATAATCATTGAGATGCTCCAACATTTTTTGATAGAATTATGAGTAAATGTATATATGGAGAAAATTATGACGATTACTTTTGATAAAAGTGAGAAAGAAAGGTTGCATGATTTATGTTGCCCAATATTGACTGTTCTGAAGGAAGACAGTAATTCCCTTAGATATAACTTGCTTAAAAAGTTCTTGATACTTGTCAAGGTATACTTGAAGCCGTATTTTAGTGAGGAAACGACACATGTTAGTGAAGTTCAGAGTCCAGTTGAATTGGTTGATAAGAGGAATGATAACTGACTTGACTGCTTCGATGGAGGAACATTTTAAAAAAGTTTGAGAGTGAGAGGTACAGTGAAGAATTCATTCTTCAAAAAGAGAATGGTTGAGCTGAGAGCTATGGGTGATCCTTCATAGCCGTGAACTTATCCTGACATCCTGTGTTGATTGTAAAAGCCAAGTAAAGATATATTTAGAATCTGTGCCTCCCCCAGAAGATTAGTTTAACATTGCCGAGGATGTCGACACATCGTCCGAAGTTCAACTAGGGAAGCCGATGCTTATCGAGAATATGTCTTTCCCTTCTATAGTTCTACAAGGTTCTTGAAAGGATGTTATGATTGTCGTGCCTAAAATTATAAATTTTTTATGATCAGCTTGACATTGCTCCAAGGTATTCTTTCGAGAAAACCTTTTTAAAGATTAGGTCCTTGTGGCACACTCAACGATTTTGGTCCAAGTTCCTTTTTACTGAATTTGCCCCCTGAAATTCATGTTGGTCCATTCAATAATGAGGATTTCATGCTTTGTGCCTCTGTGGTACTTTGGAGTCTTCTATGTTTCTCAAGTGTTGCAAGTGCTTTGGTGATTGATTTTGTTATGCCTCCTGAGCGGATGTTGATGTTGGATTGAATGTGTGTGTATTAATGATTGGGAGCCAACACACTTTGAAGTTAAATTGGAGTTTGTTTCTAGACAAGAGAAGAGATCAAGGAAATCTAAAGCAAGTCGAAGAAAATCTCTACATGTTGATGATGGTTTTCAATGATACATGCTCCATTGGAAGGGTCATCCGGACATGGAATGTCGTAGCTTGTGAGATCCAGTTCTAACCTGTTCGGTGGAAATGTCATTCTAATTGGAACTCACTTCTGTTTCCCCGAGTTCAGTTGCTGCTCATTCTTTCCCACTTGTAGGAGCTCAAAAGAACAACTTTTCTTTCAGGATTTACACACGTCAGCAACCTATTTCTATGCAGGTCTTGCCCAAAGGGGATTCAGTGATGTCGGGAGTTCGCCTTTTTAGTCTATTTCCTCGAATCACAGCACTCATTCTGGAAGAGGTTATGTCTCAAAAAGGCTCTCGCTCTGAATCCATTGACTTACGAGCCTGGGCAGTGCTCTTTTCTCAGTCTTGACTTCGACTCTCTTTTTTACACTTGAAAAAAGTGACCAAATTCGAGATTTTTCAATTATTTTTCCAAATTTTACCATCCTAGAACTTGTGGTGGAATGGAAATGAGGAATGATATTCTAGTACTAGGATTATAATTAGTGTTTTAGGTCATTTCATACAGTATTATAGATTAATAAGTAAAATTTCTTATATTTGACAATTAGTATTTTATAAGGATTCTAGTGTAATTAGATATTCTTATTTAGGTTGAACTCTTACTTATATAGTATATGCAAAGAGCTACAGTTTCTTAGACGCTGATTATTGATTGATAGTATATATTATTGCGAGTTTTCTCCAACTTGCCTTTGAGTTTTTATTCTCATCCATGGCTTGCTGTTATCATACATTCATGGATTTGTATTAACATTAGAATTCCAATAGACTGTTTATATTTAAAATTAGTGCTCCCGTCCAAGAAATGGCTTCCCATTTCGTTTTGCTGACTTTTCTTATGGTCTGTTTGACCCAAAAAATAATTAAGAAAATTATATAAAGAAATATTGTTATTACAATTTTTTTAAATTAATTTTTCAGTATGATTTAGTATAAATTCATGGTAAAATGGAACATTAAAAAATCAACAAAAACTAAATGAGGAGCTACCCCATTGGACAGATGAAGTATTTCCTTGTACTTAGGTTACTTGTAAGAGTTTGAGTTATATTGGGAAGTCAGTGTACTTTTTTTTTTTTTTGGTAAATACTATACTTCCATTATATAAGATATTTCAGTTTAGCGTAAGCAAATGTTGAGATAGTTGTTCACTCATAAGAGTTGGTTTTGTCCTTTCGGGTTGGTTCGTCTCTTCGTAAGTCGGATGTACTTCATTTATTCAATTCAATCAATGAACTCCAGAAATATATCATTACTACACCAAAAGCTTACAGTTCCCTAACACACATACACATATCTTGTCTAACAATTTTTGTTCCTTTCTGAACAGTATGGAATATCCCCTGAAACATTTCAAAAGAACAAGAAACTATGCGACTTTTTCAAGATCTTAACAACCAGTGCAGATGAGAACAATAAGGTACTGCAGGGATCTCTGTGTATGTTCTTATCAAGTTTGCTTTCTTATTAGATTTTTCAGTTCATTTAATAAAATCCGAGAGCTATGTTCTATTCATCTTTGAATCAGGTATATGTTTCAACTGTTCAAGCACACAAATATCCTGTGACCGCTGTACAATGGCATCCAGAGGTACTATGCTAATTTGGAAAATCTTTTATTAAACGCAAAAATTCTGAGTCTGTTGTTTGGATTAATTTGTACCCTATATGCACGGTCAATGCCACAATATACATGTATGTATGTGTACGGTCCCTCACTTTTCTGTACATTTTCCAGTGATGAATAAAAATTTATGATTGTGTATTTTATGTTAATAAAAGTCTGGAGGTTTATAAACAGGATCATATTCTATGTGATAAGTTAAGGTTGGGTGCGATATGACAGCTAGAGGTGTAGAAGTGCAAGGATGAAATTAAACTAAGAGCAATTTTTGGATATATAGAAACTATAATTGATAGTTTTAACTGTTACTGAGAATTGGCACTCTGATATATTGACTGTGCTTTATAATTGCTATTTCAACTATTATTGAGAATTGGCTCTTTGATGTTATATACTGTACTTTCAATGCTTTATCACTGATGTATATAGGGTTGAGACTCACAACTTGCTCTATAGAGACCTTCCAGAATGATCTATTCTGTGAAAGTGTAATATCTGGATAGGGTTCTGCGCAGAGAGTCACGTTGCGAGTTTTCCACGCACTGATTCTTGTCAGATAGATTAACAAAAATTCTCTCATATGATTATTAATCTCCATTAGAATTGTTAGATGATTTAATGATACAGCCAGGTAGAATCCTCTTGGATGTTGTAAACCTCTATAAGGATCTTGAGATGATTTGATTACACATTCAACTGCAATTCTAAAAGCTAAGCAGCAAGTGGCTTGACCCGTATATGTTAGATGCCTCCTTCATTAGCTGTATGGATTTCATCTAAGGGGGAACCTTCAAACTTCCCTTTTCCCTTTCAGTGTGTTTTTCTCAGAGTGGGTTCCTAAAGATTAATTTGTGTGGTGAGTCACCGTTAGTATGTCTCTTTAGATCTAATATACCCTCAAATCTGGTGGATGAGGGTTACTAGCTACTCCCAACGTCCCAGACCATATGCCACATTTGATTTTGGGCGTGGAGATTAAAGTATTGTGTAAAAAGGTAACGAAATTGAAGTGAACATAAGTGTAGAATGTGCCAAAAATGGAAATAGGACATTTTATTGGGATAGATAAAAATGGAAAATGTGACATTTGATCTGGTACACGGAGAGTAATTATCAAGACTCAGATGAATTGCAAATAGCCCGCAACACAGACTTGGAATCATAAGAGAATTGTATGAAGTAAGAATGTCATATGCTTTTATAAGTGTTGGTAGTTTGTTAAAATAAATAGTACTGTGGATGACACTTTCCTAAGAGCATTATCTCTAACCCAGAATATTTTACCTAAACGGTTCACCCTGTTTCTCGGTTACCAAACATAATAGGACATGATCATCTTTTAAATCATTATGCATTAGTATTCAGTTTGGATTTGAACTTGGCAGAACCCTTATATGCACCATGTGAAATCCTTATTTCTGGTTTTGAAGTTTGATTTCTGACTACTTTTCTAGAAAAATGCTTTTGAATGGGGCTTATCTGAAATTCCACACTCAGAAGAGGCAATTCAAGTGACTCAACATGTTGCCAACTATTTTGTGAGGTAATATCTGAACAAATTTTCTTCCTCTTTTTGACTTAATTTTATTTATGATCAAACGAGTTTTGCAATGTATCAAGATCGTTGGTGAGTTCTGCGAGCGGCCGAGAAGGAAATTTGGTGTCTCTCTTAATTTCTTGATTCAGCTTGCAAATGGATGTCATTGGTCCGATTCTAGGGTTTCATTTTTGTTCTTTTAGTATTATTTATGGCCTGCCTATCAGTATTACTTATCTCTATACAGTTGTAGAATTGTGCCCTTGCCACATCCAAAAGAAACAAAAACAGTGGTTTCGGAAGTAATTCATGAGACAGCATGCTTCTTCCTTTACTTGATTTAACTCGGCTATGTTGAGACTTGTTGATGAAATGTGATAGCATGTGCTTGCTGAGCATGATTCTACACGTACTAGGTAGTAACTGCTTATGTTCTCCTTTGAATCTACTCTTAGTGAGGCTCGGAAGTCCTGGAACAGACCATCTGCTCGGAAAGTGCTTGACAACCTCATATACAACTATAGTCCGACTTATTGTGGGAAGTCTGGGTGAGCTGAGTTTATAGTTCTGAATTTCTCTAAAAGTCAATTTGAGCATGTCTCAATTGTAACTTTTTCCATGCTTTGCGCCATTTTGCAGGAGGGGATACGATGAGGTATACATTTTCAGCAAGCTGTGAATTGTGATTATGAAGTGACCCCAGACGGGTAGATGTTATGTAAATTTGAAAAAAAATTGTAATAGCTCTGTAATATGTGACAAGTGTATAAAAGCCAAAGTTGTAAAAATGGGAAGTCTGTAATAAAAGCTTTGCACTGTTGCCAGATTTCAGCGTCGTACTATTCCCCCGTGTGCAGTTTTGCATCTCCTGGCAATCGTATCTTATGTTCACCCACCACTACGCTTATATCCAAAGTTGTAAAAATGAGAAGTCTGTAGCCTACCTGAACTTCTAGTCTGACTTGGTTTTAGGTTAGCTCATCTTAAATCCACTTAGCTTCTAACTTTCCAGTGCAGTACGTTTTACAAATGACATGGGTTTCTCAGGGGACAGACCGGATTACCCAACAACCTAGAGGATAGTAGTGCAGGGTCCCAGAAGTGCAAGTGTGTCTCGAATCCAACAAAAGTTATTTCTGATTATTTATTTTAATTGTCTTGTTATTTCAACTAATTGGCCCATAGTTGTAGATTGCTATTGGCAATGAGGAAACCTTAGTTAGGAGCTCTGGTATTTATATAGAAAACTCTAGTTGTGTTATTCATACTTTTGATTAAAAAGCTTTATATTCTGTAGATGCGTGTTATCGCTGAAAAAGTGTGAGAACCCTTATTCTTGTTATTGTGATTGATTTCCCCTCTTTCTCTTTGATTTGTACCAACTAGTTGTTCGACGTAATCCTGAACTAATGATCCTTTAGCGTTAAGAAAATGCCTCTGATGGTCCTCACCCTTCTTCTTGTGCTTTTCTGTGTTCTCATGGGAAGTTTTGGTAGGTGCTTTTTTTACTAATGGTACTTGCTTGTAGTCTTTGTTATATATTGTGTTCTTTCTTGTATGCTTGTTGTTTGTCTTTTCTGACTATCTTGAAGATTAAAGATTAACAACAGGCAGTTGTAAAAAAAATAAATAAACAGAACAAGGCCTTGCCTACAAAGAAAAAAGTTGAAAAAGAGAAAAAAGATAGAAAAATTAAAATAAAATGACCGGACCAATAAGTTCGTTAACAAAACAATTTAGGGTCAGCCCCACAGGCAACTGGCAAGGTCGCAGCTAGTTGTGACGGGCCTTACAGGTGGTCGCTGGGGCCATAGAGGACAGTCCAACAATCTCACATCAAAGTTGCAATTTTATTTTTCCATCTTCTATACTTGTGCCGTGCAGCCTTCCACAACTTCAATTTTCATTCACCCAATATGATCATTTTTTAAAACTTGCTAGTGATAACCTGTCGCCATTGAATGGTATAGTTTAATAATAAAGAAAAAGAAAATAATAATATAAAGTAATCGAGAAAAAAACAATCAAACTTCCTTATAAAAATCGTTGGTCGTGATGTTAGTCTTTCTTCATCCAATACTATACTACAGAGAATTTTTTTAGTAGCTATAGAAATATAAAATACAACTCACCATGACAGATATACTTTTAAAGGGTATGATCCACCCCAATCTAAACTCGTTCAGCACCCGCGGGTTGACAACATACTACGTCCTATGCCAGTTATCCAATTTTACCATTTTAGACGTCCCGTTGGAGTTGCAAACTTTAATTTCTTTGACAATTTAGTAAAGATTATATAATTTGATATTCTCCACTACCAATAAAGTTAAAAAGTGAACTAACTACCAATAAATACATAAAGTGACCCTCACATGTATTATATGGTGTTATTTTTCTCCTTATTTGTGGGTTGAGAAGTAAAGTGAACAACTAAGGTGTGACATATGGAGTATATTTTAAATCGGGTCCTCTACTCTTACCTGACCCGTTAATTAGTAAATTATACATTTTAGAAGATGGAAGTTCTGGCCGGAGAGGGGAGCTCCGGTCAATTTTTTTTTGTTGTTGTTGTTTTCTTTGTAAATAATTAAATGTGGAAGTTTGTTGAATTGTCAAACTATTTGAGGGTTGGTATTAAATATGTTGTTGGATGATAACATGAGTAAAATTTAGAATTTGGTGTATTTTATATAATTTCAAACATAAGGGACCTTATTGTAATAAAACTTACAATTATAATTTTATTTTCCCATTAAGTTTTATTTTACTATTTATTTAATCTTTTCTTTTTTCTGAAAAATGAATCTTTAATCTTGGTCCACGATTTTGGGTGTGAATGTAATTGTTCAAACAACGGGTATAAATCTATAATTGGACAATCTTGCAGGGGGTCTATATGTAACCCCTATAATTTATAGCTCGAATATTGAAGCTTGACTCGTTTTGCGATAGTTTAGAGTTTTCGAATCGAGCTATATTCGAAGTTTGTTAGTTTTCGAACTCGGGGACCGAGCGAAATTCAAGCTTTCGGGTTTCAAAATTTTAATTGAAAAAAACTCTCACGGGCCAAGCTCGAATAAAGAAATTGGCTTTGAGTTCGAGCAGTCATGCAGCTCGAGTTTCATACAAATTTTACTTAATGAGCCGAGATCGGCTCATTTGCAGCTCAATCAAGGGGGGCATGAAGACAAAACTTAGTATAAAAAATGTATAAATTTCATAATAACATGTCAAAATTTGACAAATATATATTCCCTATGTCTCGGGTTCAAGTTCTCACATTCCATTATGGGACATCTCGATTTCAACCTCCCCTCCCTCAAATTAAATGGAACTCTTATCATAATTTATACACTATCTCTCATAATTTACTTACTTTTTTCTACTTTATTGACTATTTTCTGAAAATTTGTGATCAAGCATGCGAGAAGTTCAAAACGGGATGGAAATGGTATATGTTAAATGCATGCATGATCTAAGTGATTCAAGATTTCATCTAAGATCATCCTAATTAACGTGACTATCCATCATAACATGTCGAGGATTCTTTATATGTCTTATTGGTTGTCTTGTCATATATTTTAACTTCATTCGCAAATCAATACTTCTAATTCCTTGCTGGTAAACTCTAAATCGAGCAACATCTAACCGAGAGTGGCAGAGTACAAGTGAGTGGAGGTAAATGCCGACGTGAGAGAGAGATATAGTCTCTAACTCTTATTTTATTTTCATAGTAAAGAAGACAGATATAGGGACTGTGTCTTGTCAATCTTAGCAGGAATGTTGCCTAGTTAGATGTCTCATCATCATCATAAGAGAAAAACCCTATATCCTAATTCATTCATATACAGGTGCGGACCTAGGGGTAGGGGGTGCGATCCAAAATTTGGCAAATATTTTTTTATAGGTAAAATTTTCGAAAATTTTGAATTTCGCCCCCCCCAGACCTCGGA
>JAYMSR010001050.1:0-11329 GCA_036897825.1 Plantago rigida | reverse complement strand
TTAAGTAAACTTTTGAAACCAACGTTTTTTACTACTAAAATTTTTGTAAACTAAAGACTGTCGTACGGAGGAAAAATAATTCTTAAATTGTCATTTGAAGTCGTCTGGGTCATTAATATCGGAAATCAACTAGCTTATAATATTTCCGTAACTTGTCAACTTTCGGACTAGCCTGGAGACGAAATCAAATTTTGAACGATAATCATCATCCACAAAACAGCAGAAAAAGAACCCTAATCTGCTGCCGCCAGTCTAGCGCCTGAACCGTCCTTCTCCACCCCTCTTTCAGGTAACGATTCATCAAACCCTGTTAATTTCATGAAATTGAGTTCAATCCAAACTCGAGCAACACTGATATTCGCAATTCGATTTTCCGACGAATCATTATTGACCTAGGTTATCTCTGATTCAGTCCTAAAACATGGGAAGGAGAGAGAAGAAGTTGAAAACGGTGAAACTGGAAGAGTCTTCTGCATCTGAGGAGGAGAGCAAAAAGGCGCAGAATCCAGCTGAAACAATTGATAGTGACGATGACGAGGCCAACGAGGATCTCAGCTTGAAAATCGTGCAGAAGGCGATGTTACGAGCTTTCAACGGCAATCGCGAAAGTGACGGCGTGCTGAGTGTGGTGACGGACTTGCGAAAGGGCGAGAAGGAGAAGAAGAGGAGGAAGAAGAGTGCTGAAATTGAAGCTCCCGATGATGATGTAAGAAGTTAATTAGCGGATTAGCTGGGAGGATTTGTCTGTGTTGTGTAGCTGGTTGTTAACTGTTTCGGTTTTATCGAATTTTAGGTCTCTGGTGAGATAGATAATGGTTTCAAGGATTTCTGCGGAGACTTGATTACGGTAATGCTATGCTGTTATTGGTAAATTGTTTATGGTTTGATGTTTGCTTGTGAGAGTGTGGGGTTCGTTTTTTCGTAGCTTGGTAGTGATTAGATAGTTAACATGGATTCGTCTCTGGTCTATCAAAAACCAGGCGGATATCTTGAGAAACTGTAGATCTTATTTGAAGCTTGTCCTCTCCATGAAATTGTTCTGGTCTTGCCTTCATTATGTACTAGCTAGCTAGTTTACATTTTAGCCTTATTTTACATTTGTTTATCCTATCATCTTGCTGTTCGGCGTGTAATTGAGCTATGAGATGTTCGTTTATTATACGTCTCTTATGGTGCTTCATTGTTTTAGGTGGATAATGTAATAGGTGAAGAAACGGTACAGACGGATGAAGCTGTTGAGATTTCCGAGAATGCGACTGATGCGAATCCTGATGAGGTTCCGGACAATGCTGTGCTAAGGAAGCTTCTTGTGAGTTGAATGCTTTGTCTTCACACATAATTCTGAGATACCCAGACATTCATTCATGGTGTTATTTTAGCTAAATGTTTGTCATACATTATCCTGTAGCGGGGCCCTAGGTACTTTGATCCTCCTGATAACAGTTGGGGTGCATGCTACAACTGTGGGGAAGAGTGGCATGTTACTGTCAACTGTACTTCAGCTAGGCGCAAGAAACCCTGCTTTGTATGTGGGAGTTTCGAACATAATGCGAAGCAATGTTCAAAGGTGTGCAGTTAATTCAGTTCCCAACGGACATGTTTTATCATCTTCTAGCATCCCAATCATAATTTTTGTTGGTATATCTAGGCCAGTTTTAGCATTCCTGATGAGACAACTGTATTTGTATGCTTCATTACCCACAACTATCTACTATGAGTGACACGAAGGATAATGTTGACCAGTTCATGTATTCCACGGTTGCTGCCTGTTGGATGAAAGAATATACAACCAGTTGGAACATGTCCGGTCAATGTAAAGCAATTATTGCTCTCTTCTATCCTGTTTTGAACATGAACATGGGGAATGAATATTTATCTTGAAGTGGTGTAGGTTGTTACATAATTTAAATATAGTCGATGATACTCTGCTGGGGAGATGCAGATGAACTTATTAATTTTGGAAAAGATTCACTGATTCAGTAACCTCATTTTCTGCTCACTGGGAATTCATTAATCACTATAATATTTATCTGGTGTATATATATTTATTTTTGTTTTTGACAAACTAATAAGTCTGTTGGAGCTGCTGTAGTACCCAATTAATATGTTTTGAGGGGTTTGGTTTCTTAATGCAGTGCCTGATTATGTTTTTGTACTTTCTTTGTTGGACAGGGACGTGATTGCTTTATTTGCAAGCTACAGGGTCACCGTGCAAAAGATTGCCCTGAAAAAAATAGTTCAAAGATATGCCTAAAATGTGGCGATCTCGGCCATGAGATGTTCACGTGCAGGAATGAGTATTGCCCAGATGATCTGAAGGTTCTTATTCCCCCTTTAGAATTTCAATTAAGAGCTTATTCTTTTTGGTAAAACTGATCTATTACTCTTTGGAGGCAGGTAATACAATGCTACATATGCCATAATTTTGGCCATCTTTGTTGCGTGGAATATGGCAGTCCTAGCAAAGAAGTGGTCTCTTGTTATAGGTGTGGGGGCTCAGGGCATACTGGACTGGTGAGTTCAATCTACTACTCAGCGATGGCCACATGTGTTGGCAGTGTCAGCAACATGTTTTAAGTTTATTGCTTTAATATCTTTGATCCTTCCGTTTTCAAGATGCACCATGATCATTTCTTCCCTGGTACATAGCATTTGCTCGTGCACCTTCTTTCAATCTATGTTGCCAATATCGAACATGTAAAGAACAAGAACAATAACGAAGTCTTCATCCTCTTTACTAGGATCAGCTACGACCCAAAAAAGACTACTTAGTGTCGGGAAGGATATCACGTTAGTCTACTCCAAATTCTCCCTCTTATGCAATAAATGTTTGTTGAATCTCTTAGCCTCCAAAGTGTGACCCCTAACTAATTTTAGATATCCCTTAAATTCTTGTGAGAGGACCTAAATATATCAAACTTGACGAACTAGTGCAATATGCAGGCCTACAGTGTACATGGAAAAACCAACATCATAGATTTCCCTCCTTAGGATAAGCTTAGTAGATGTAACGAGCATGGTATTTTCTTGTGCATTTGCCTGTTCCGTGTTATTGTTGGAGCAGACTAGCACACGGTCCTAGTTGCATGTTTTTGTGAATTTCAGCTGTAGGGGCGTTTGTTTATCTTCTAGATGAATATGCATGTGGACCTGCTCAATGAGAAGGGAATTGGATTTAATAGTGTTGCGGATTGTGGGATGTCGAGATGGATGGAAAATTTGGGAGAAACAAAATTTGACTGTTGTCTGTTAGCATGAATATTGAAACCCTTAGAAATTTATGCTTGGCTTTTGGCATTCCATGGGAGATTACTGATGTGCTGTTATTACCTAATCTATGCAGGCGTGCAAAGGATCTTATGGTGACACAGGCGGGACAGGGACCTCCAACTCCTGCTACAGGTGTGGTGAAGGTGGTCATTTTGCCCGTGAATGCACAAGTGCAGCAAATGATGGGGACATGGATGGTTCCTGCTATAAATGTGGTGGTGGGCATTTTGCTCGTGAATGCACAAGCGCAGCAAAGGGTGGGGACACGGATGGTTCCTGCTATAAATGTGGGGGAGGACATTTTGCTCGTGAATGCACCGTCTCAAAGAAGGTAATTTCTTCGACTTTATTTAATCCCTCGTTAAACTTGAAATTGAAAACCTACTGTATGGGTCTGAAAGTTTACATTCTAGGCTGCATGTACCTTGTGTACAGTTATGGTACTCGCCTGTACTTTCCTGAGAATTAGATTAACTTTGCAAGGATAGTCCCAGGGAGGTGTATGAAACTTACCTGCAGTCTCCCAAGGGCGTTAATGAAAATGACCTTTTTCAAAACCATTTCTCAACTTACATTGATATTGGAATTTTTGTTTTTTTTGGACAGGCTATTAAAAGAAACCGTGAGCCTTCAACACCTAAGCAGAAATCTTCCAAGAAGAATAGGGACCATAAAGATGCCAAGTCTGCCCCTCCTGATCTTGGAAAGACGCATAAAAAAAAAATTTCGACTCCCAGGAAAACAAAACATAGAGGTGATTGGATTACAGAAGATCCTCGGCATCAATATGGCAGTATGCCAAGAGCTAATAATAATTGGAGATCTCCTGTCACCCCAACTGATAGGAGATTTAGGATACCCGTTTATAATGATCCCATTTATAATGGTGGTTATAATGGTCACTATGCTTCAAGTTCTCATTCTTACAGAACTCCTCACGCACTTGACTATAGCAACTCCCCTGCAAATGCCCCCCCCGGATATTATCAGCATAGGTTTTCAGCGTCACGATTTGGAAACAGTAGTAATGGGGGCATGGGAAGAAACTATGGTTGGTGATAGATCAATTAATTACTGAAGCTCCTAATGGTGATTATCGAAAAATGAAGGCTGCAGGCTGTACCAGCTTCAGAGGCCTTCTGAGTTTTAGACCTTGATGCGCTCTTTGCTGCTCCAGGTAATCCATTGCTTGTCAAGGGTGCCTTAAAAGTGTTCATTGTGAAAAATAGCATTTGGTTGAATAACCAACTATATCTAATGGGTACTCTCTTTAGTTACCTACCCAAGATTTCTTATTTAGTATTATGTTCCTTTTAGGACACATACAAATTTTGTTTTAGTTTGCCTCTGTTGTAATGTATTGATGTTATGCCCTGTGAGCACAGGCCGACGGAAACACAGCGATGACATTCATGGTCGGTGTTGTTAAATTTTTTAGTTTTTTTCCAGAGCATCATATATTGTTTTTCTTTCTTTCTTTTTTATTTAATTTATTTGTTTTTCCCTGGAGCATCATGTTGTTAAATGAGAGAACTAAGCATATTTAAGTTGTAAGTTATAACCTTCATCTTGAACTCACTTCCGCTTGACATAAAGTTGTTTTGGCTTCGAGGAGTCATTTGATATGGGGTGAAGTTGATCTCTAACCTTTCTTCGAACTATAAACATTTTTTGTCTTCCTATATCCAGTGCGTTTAGACCTTCCAATTTGCTCACTGCGAGCAGGATTCTTTTAAAAAATATTATAACAAACTCAGAGATTTTGGTGAGCATTATTAGTTTATGATAAAGAATACAGTAATGACAGTTTGATGATGAATTAATCAAAGTAAAGAGATTGTATTGAAATTCAGAAGTACAGGAGAACATCTGTTTACAAGGAGGAAGAGATAAAAGGAAATGAATGAAGGAAATTACAAATTAAACTTGTCTATTTATACCTGTCGGGGGAGTAAACATAACTATTTATTCATATTATTTAGAAACAGCTCAAAAAAAGTGATACAAGATTAAGCGGACATGGTGATTAATTTATAACCAAATTTTAACATCGTTACTACTTACTACTACTATATAAACTATTGAATTTATTCATACGATAAAATTACATTATTTGAGTATTTATAGGTGCGTTAAATCGATTACAATATAAACTATTGAATCTATGCATATAATAGTGATTACATTATTCGAGAATTCATAAGTGCATTAATCAACAGTCTGTATCAATTCATCATTTATGCGCTCGTTTGAAAAATCATATTCAATGGATCGTGGTCATCAATTTTTTTAAAAACATATTTTACCTATTATAAAAATTATTTAGAAGTTGAAATTAATAAAATTGCACCTCTAAATATCTTTTTAGAATTTATGATTGAAAAAACATTTATCTTTCGGCTCAATATGTAGACAAGATCAAACCACATGTTATTTGTAGGGTAATTATACCTATATCTGAATAAATTAATACATTAGAGTTTACGCGTAATTTTTGACGATATATAAAAATATATTATGAAATATTAAGATGTGTAATTTATATATGTAACATTAAGATTAATATTTTCCATTATTCATTACTAATGAAGGCCAAATCCTTCCGAGTTTCGACTTGAATGAGAATATATACTCCCTCCGCCCGACTATCATTCTTTCACTTTCATTTATGGACGTCCGTTTATTATCTATCTCACGTTATTTATTTTTTTAAAAATAATTTAACCTCCCACCACCACCACCTCAACTTTTCCTCTAGACATCTTTAGTAAAATCTCCACATTATGAACAGTCAATCTTGTATCTCGAAAAGAAGTCAGTGACCAAAACAAAAAAAACTCCAAATCTCTTCCATACCCATCACTTTTACATAACAACAAATTTCACAACCAACCCATTAAAATCAATTTACTACTACCATTTTAAAAAGAAAGTAAAAGAGAAAAACAAAAGTAATGAACCTGGATCAATGATCCAATGAATGTGAACCTCATCCACCAACATCCAAATCAACATTTTACACTACACATATATCTCTCCTTCTTGAGGCATTCGTGTCAGACATGAGTTTTCCAAAAAAATATAAATTTTCCCTATTCTACTAAATCTTGATAAAAATCAAATAGCTGAACGACCAGTCTAGTAGCGATAGTGTGTGAGATGTTGTTGGAGCACATTCTAGTCACTGAATCAGTCACAATCCGAAAGCCCGGTAATCATAACTAATTGATCACTCTATCTATCACCGATATTAAATAATACTCCCTCCATCCCGAACTTATCTTCTCAATTTCCTTTTTAGTCCGTCCCGGGACAACATTACAGGAGGAGATAGGACAAATATCACGTAACTATCTTTCCTTCCAATTTTACCCTTGTATGTATGTATGTATTACTTTCATTAGACTAGAGCTGAAAACTGAAGGAAAAAATCAAAGCAAGAATCGAAAGGAAGCTTTTCTAAATTTCAAAAAACTTTTCCCCTCCTTTTCCCCCAGCTATTTTCTCCATGCACTTCAATTCCCTCTGATCCATTTCTGAATGCTCAAGCATAAAATTTCACAAAACCCTAATTTCGAACTCATTTCTCAATCAATCTCCTCCGATTCTCTCTTTTTTAATCCTCAATGAGGTGAAATTGAAAAGACTGTTCGAGTATTCAACTGCGTTTTTGTTTCACATTCAATCAATTGTGCAGAATTCTCAATCGATATAAGCTCAAGCAATGTCAGACGACCTGGTTTTGCTTTTCTCGTCAAATTCATCCAACCAGTCGGACCAGTCCATGAAGATAGCTAAGCTCGAGGCGAGAATGATCGGAAAGGCGTCTGCGCAACCATCTCAGCTCAATTCCTGCTCGAAGACTGTCAATCTGGACGGTTCTGTAGATAGCGATGATTCTGATGATGATGTGAGTAATTTGATCACTAATGGTTGCTTTTTTTCATTTTTCTCTACGGAAGTTTCGTTTTTGATTTGTTTGTTTGTTTGTTTATTTGGATGTTTTCACTGAATGGGATGTGTTTAGATACTGATCTTGTCAAGGCTTGAATATGGAATTCTTTGTTTATTGCGTGTTTATGTAGCTTGCAAATAATGGGAGATGTTTTATGCTTATAATGCATGATTTAGTGATGGATTTTGGCCGGTTTATATTGTTTTATAAGAAACTGTGCAAATGAGGGGTTTTACATTATGTCATTTCACTGATTGATATTGTTCTGATGTGATTTCAGTCTATCTATTGCTAAATGTTGATCAAGCTCCGTGCTCTGAATGCAGTTTCTTTCATAGCATATATTTACATTGGACGTTCAATTTAATCTTAGATGGTATCTGTTTTTTTAATTCAGATGCTTTAATATCTACAGTGCTGATCATTCGTTTTTGGCAAAGAAAATTATTTTCAGAAGAGAGGTGAAAATTAAGTCACTTGAGCACTGTTGAACAGCATCCGCAAAATTAAGTCACTTGATGAATCTTCCAATTTAACTTACCGAATAATGACAAATAACAATCCTTTTATCTTAGGTCTGGAGTAGGCACATAATGTCTCCACTAGCATAGTTAGGTAAAAACGGTGTATCAAAATTTATTTGGGCTTCTGGTTAGTGCTGAGCTTCTAGTGCTCAGAGTCAGACTCTGAGTCCAATTCATAAGAATTTGTCCTTAGATGATGAGTTAAAATCTAAAAAATCAATTTGATCTTTGTGGGATAATGCAACATCAATTTGACTACAAGAAACTGCTGTCCTTATGTTGAAGAGGCTCGTGAAGATAGCAATTTGATGTTCAATGTCAACGTGCAGATACTATCCTACATGCATATAACCCCTAATTGAGTGACAATTAATTCATACTTGATATGTTTTGTATGTATAATATGTTGGATTGGTAACAAATTGTGTAACATTGGTACTATCTGCAAAAAGTGAATTAGGAGAATGATGAGTGAAGCTATATTCAGCTAATAAGAGACAAAGCAAGATAAAATGAGAACAAGCAGCAGACATAACACGATATTCAGGTTCAATAGGAAATGAAACCACCTCTTTTTTCTCTCCATTAATGAAAAAATACTTAGGAACATGCACTGACTAACAGTGGAGGGATGATTATATTATCACCATAAGCAGTGTCTGCATCCCTGTGCTTGCACACCAAAGAGTCATCTATGAATTTTAGTTCCTTTAATTTAGCATATGATGTATGAAACCATGCAAGGTTAGAATGTTAATATACTTGCCTATACTAACTCATGCGCTGAACGAGATATAAAGTATCTCGTGTGGTGATAATCAAGTATCTTATATGCCTCCGACAATCTATATGTATTTTGGTGGATCAACATAGTGTTCTCCATTCAATTTATGTAAGCACTGTCAACATGGAGTTTACACCGAGGGGCACCCAATTTTGAGGTATTTCTTCTGTGTAATAATGAAGATGGAGATTGGCACAAGAATCTAAATTTGAAGTCCTAGACCAATGCAGTAGTACAATGACCAAAAATGCTATTGCAGATTGGTCAGCGTGATCATCCTTGCGTATCATCTTCTTTCACTTTCCTTGTGCTCTTACAGTCTACCATTTTGACTTGCAATAACAGCACACATGCACTTAGTTAATCTAGAATCCTTATGGCTAAAAAAGTGGTGAATGGACTTGGGAACTTGCAAGAAGTGGTCATACGGGGTTGGTATGTTCCATAAATAACTAACCTATGGCAATAAACTAGTCGCTTGCTAGGTTTATACAGAGTGATGGTAATCAGCTTAACTGCATAAGGTTACCCTTTGTTGCTCTTTCTTCGTTATTGTGTTTCAAGTGCTTGCATTTCTGATTCAATGATGTCGGTGCCGCAAACCGGAGGGTGGTGGTGGGAATCATAACAATGCTTTTTTTCCATTTACTAGACTCGTACTCGAGGCATCATTTAAGGGAACTCAAGCCCTTGCTACTTGAGCCAACATTTGTTGGTTCTTATTTCTTATTGGTTTTGTAATAACCTGCTACTTCTTTTTATTGTGCAACTTTTGAAAGAACACTAAAATTACGAGAAAAGCGAATGAGTGTTGAATTTGGATGGTCAAAAAGCTCAATACGTCAAGATTTAGATTTTAGTGTCATTTTCCTAATCATGAAACTTACGTCAAGAAATTTATTGTATTGTGCATTGGGTTCTAGCAGAGAAGGGAACAAATTTATGGTGCTCAGATGGACATGGTGCGACACCACAAGATTTAACTTTTAAAGTGATGTATGAAATCATGAAACCAATTTTTATCAAGAAAGGTATTGCATTTTGAAGTTGAATAATTGGTTCCTACTATACAGGGGTGTAGTTATGTACAAAATAAGTGTTTTATATCCCACACCAGTTTCATAGACATTGTGGATTCGATATATATATAATTGAAAAGCTTTTCTCATGGATATTTGACAACAAAGCCTTTCTTAGGGGGGATGATTCGCTGATATGCATAGTGAGGCCACGGTAATTTTTCAAGCCATATGGGATACTTCAAGTGAAGTGACTATCCTATATGACTTCACCAATTATCCTGAGCTCAATCTATAGATGGGCAAATAATCACAAGTTTTCATGGTTTAGACCTTTAGTACTCGGCACGTCTATTTGTGACCAAGGAAATGAAGGAACATGTCTTACAGTTAAGTTTGTTTTGTTTCCTAATAATACATGCCATCAATGTCTTTGTCTACTAAATCAAATGCTGAAGGCATCAAATTACTCTCTCTATATCTTAAAATTGTAAAATCTACTTTCCTTGGTAGACATGTGCTCTTAATTAGTCTTCCAGCATTGTGTCGTGCTCTATCAGGACATTTTTCATCTCAACGTCTATATTTCGTTGCACACTGGGGATCAATTCTAAGTAAACTAAACTCATTGATTATTACTGCTGCAGATCACGTAGACAATTAAGCGTTCTTCCATAACTTGTTAAAGTTCGATATAATCTAGAGTAGAGTTTAATGTTATCATTTCAGTCTTCTTATAGTCTTTTTGGTGCATAAAAAGAAACGATTTTGGCTGGTGTACATGCAAGTGTAAAACTAAATGTAAAATAGCATGCTATTCATTTTCATCCAGAATCAGTGATAGTTGTTGATTTGTTGATGGAAGGTGGTGAAGAGAATGAGTTGATGATTTGTTGATTTCTTAAAGCTTAAGGACACCGCAGATTGAGTGTTGGAGTTCCTTTTTAGTAGAAACTTGATTGCTAATAATAGTTACAGAAAATGGCTCAAGTTGTGTGCATGTGGAAATGAAAGCTAACTGACTTTCAGATATTTAAGGAGGATGAGAAGTTAGGTCCGCAAGAAGGCAAGTTCTGTCTCTGCTTCAGCTTATTGACTTGCATGAAATCGTATTGCAGTATGTAGTTAGATGAAATAAAGATTAAGATTCGAATCACCAGTTACCTAGGAAATTGCATTTTTTTAAGCAACTACTATGCTAAGAGACATGACTAAGGATTTTGCTATAAACATGCATCACTAAACAGATTGATCAATTTCAACATATCTATTTCCTTTTTTTCTAATTATGGTGTTTCCCTTCTAAGATTTTTTGGCTGTGAGTGTCCCTATTTTGTGGCATCCGGTCTTCTTGGATTACTGATCACTCTCTGCTATGATACTCCCTCAGTTTTTTTTCAAAATACGCTTGACAGGAAAAAGCCGACTTCACTTTGATAGCACGACAGTATATGAAACACGGACCATTTTTGTTGTTTGAGAAAGTAGTTATCTGTTGTGGACATCAGTGTTGTTCTGAAAAATACTGCTATAGTGTTCCATTTCCTGTCAGTTGGTGATCCTTAAAGTGTATCTCTTCTATCTACTGAAGCACATACATATGGTTGCTAATTTATCCGTATTTGTTCCTGTGTCAGAATGGAGGCGAGTTCCTCATACAAGCAAACATCCAGAAACACCAAAAGGTTGAAGAAAATTGTAGCTCCCCCGTTGTTGATCATGCTGAGGTAAATACTGTTTCCTTTTCCAGCATGCGACCTTCGCCTGATCTTACTTA
>JAYMSR010001049.1:0-11330 GCA_036897825.1 Plantago rigida | reverse complement strand
ATCTTCTCTGTATCGTTCCAATTTTATCGGATGTCCCCGGAGGGACAAATTATAGAGTTATGGTAACATAATATAAAGCAGGAAGTCTTTCTCTTCGTTTGTAATGTGGGAGTTTATTCAATGGATAGTTGCAAAATTGAGCCTTGTTAGCCCAGAAAGGACCGTGGATTTTATATTTGGGCTTAAATGGAGCTGAGTGGACTGTGCAGTATAACTGAGTTTATTTATTAGTAGTAAAAGAAATCAAGAAATTTTCTAATTTTACCCTTTTACTTTTTTAGTTGATTAAAGACTATTTTTCTGGGAAAATTTAGCCAAACATCAATTTAATCGATGGATACTCTTTTGTAATAGCTTCTCCTTATTATTTTATAAATTTAATAACTGATTTAGAAACTTTTAAAAATTCCGAGAGTAATATTTATCAGAATATTTAATAGAGTAATTAAAGACAATTTGAATTGATTGAGGTTGTATACTTACATCGTTTCGTGTGAGGAATTAAATTTCATTTCGTGTATACAAAGCTTCAGCGGAAGTGTATGGTGTATTTTACGAGATCAAGGTAATAAAGAAGATAGAACGTGAAGGAAACAAATTTGGTTGAATGAGAAAAACAAGACATGTTTTTTACTTAGAAATATTCTATTACGCCTCCCTCGACGCAGCAGGTGGTGAGATGATTTCACTTTCTTAAAAAACAACTTGTATGACCACTGTTTTATGCATACGTGTCGTCTTAAAGATGCTAACATACCTTTTCACCGTAAAATCAGTTTGCATAACCACGTCATCGCCATTTGCTGAATATCCATTATTTCCATGCATGAAGCTACGAGCTACCTCTTGAATTGATTAATCTTCACGATTACGGCTATTCTATCATTTCTTAAAACTAAAACCTAAACTAAAACGTTAAATCTCGAAAGAAAAAAAATGTTCACTTCATCAAAATCGCCATTAACCGAAAACAAGAGGGGCTACAACGCAATTAAGTGCAATTCATTATTTGGGCTCTCGTGCTCAAACCAAAATAGCCTCATCAACTCAGTCCAGCAGCTCCAACACATACTGCACCTCTGTAGCTCATCTCCAATCTCCAAAAAAAAACTCAAAAATCCCAGCTTTCGATTTACTCCGAGCTCAGGTAACTATTTTCTCCACTCTTGAACTATTTCTTAATATGGGTTTCGATTAGTTGCAATTATGATTCGGTAATTTTTCTTGATCTTGAATTTTTGTGCCTTTACTCATGTTAGGGTTTCAAGATTTATGTTCTACTGTGATATAAGCTTGAATTGTTAATTGAGTTATGGAGCAAGGTGGTTCGGGTACAGTTAGTAGTGAATCTGTCACTGACTTGCCTGTGAAAGAAACCCTTGTGGGTGGAGAGAATCAGACTGAGGATCCTTATGTGATAGAGGAGGATTTAGGTGAAATTATGGTGAAAGTTGTTGGGTCTGATGTGTTTCTTGATGGAATTAGTAGTAGTACTAACAAAGATGCTGATCTTGTGTCTGGGGAGGATACCGGGGATTTGGATAGTCATCGTGTCGTTGAGAAGACTGAGAAGACAGAGGGGAGCGGTACTCAAAAACTTCCGGAGGCTCCTGCTGCATCGAGCAATGAGGATGATCATAAGTTGCCTGAGAGTGTGCTAGGGGTCTCAGAATCAAGTCAAAACCTTGAGAACATAGAAGAGAGCGATGCGAGAAATGTTTCGGAGGCAACTGATGTGGTGAGCAGTGAGGATGGAAATAAGTTGTCTGAGAGTGCACAAGGGATCTCGGAATCAAGGAATGAAGAGAATCAAGTTGTTTCCGAAAAATTTGAGGTCATGGTTACTGAAACTGTCACAGTTCATGTTAAGTCGTCTCTTGAGGTCAATAAACCTGGAACGGAAGCAGTGGTTGTGTCTTCATCAGAAATGACAGAGTCCATCAGTAAGCAAACTGAAGAGGTTGTTGAGAGAACTTCTGTTGGTGCTGAGAGATCAGCTGAAGATCAAAAGGTCGATAATGACCGTGCAGAAGCTTCAGTTGGAGGAGAAATTGGTGTTGCTGGGGTCATTGTGGACAATGAGGAAATTAAAGGTGATGGAATTGAGAATAGTGGTGCTAGTGTGGGCCTCCTGACCCCTGACAACGTGAATAATCCCATAGAAGCCTCTACTGAAGGTGAAATTGGTAATCCTGATGTGGTCTCCGAAGGTGCAATGGAAGCTGAAGGAGCGGACAATAATAGTACCAGTTCTAACCGTACGAGCCCTGAACATATGAGCATTCCGACTGAAGCTCCTGCTGCAGGAGAAATAGCCAGTGCCGAAAGATTGCCGTCAGATGATAATGCTGCAAGTCATGATGTGATTCCTCTAGAGAATACTTCTGCCGACGAGCAGCCGAACAATTCTGCCGAGGCTTTTCTTGTAGGAGAGATGGCGAGTGCCAAAACATCCCATTCAGTCGATAATGCTGCACGTCGTGATGTGATTCCTCTGGAGGATACTAATGAACCTGAACATTCGAACTATCCGGCTGAAGCATCTGTTGTTGGAGAAATAGCGGGTGCTGAAATATTATCGGCTACGGGTGATAATGCTGCAAGTCGTGGTGTGGTTCCTCTGATGGATACTACTGCAACTGAAGATCCAAGCAATCCGGCTGAACCTTCTGCTGTACAGGAAATAGCAAGTGCTGAATCTGCTGATCTATTTCACACTGGTGATAATGCTCCAAGTCATGATGTTATTCCTCAAGAAGATGCTGCACCTGAACATCCGAGCAATACTACTGATGCTCCTGCTGTGGGAGAAATAGCGAGTGCCAGAATATTGCACTCAGCTGATGACATTGCAAATCATGGTGTGATTCCTCTGGAGAATACTACTGCTCAAGCTGGTTGTCAAATTGAATCTACCGAGATGTATGTAGACCCTAATGGTGAATGCCTCAGTTCTGCTCAAGTAAATGAGGCAGGCTATGTTGTTGGTGAAGTTCCGTTAGTTGATACAGATGTCAATCATAGCCAGATTGATCCAAGTCCCTCGCTGTCTTTAGATTGCAGTCATGATGTGATTCCCCAGGAAGAAACTACTGTGCCTGATGCATGTCAAGCCGATCCTACTGAGGTTTCCGTAGACCCTACTAATGGTGAGCATCTTGTTTCTGTTCAAGTAGATGAGGCTGGGAGTGTTGTAGGGACTGTTGATCATAGTCAGATTGATTCAAATCCCTCACTGTCCATAAATTGCACCGTCTATGCTTCAGACGATTTTAGTCCTATTCGTGCTGAAGGAGAAATTGTTAATGAGAATCAACGTCTCATGGAAGAGTGTCCCGGTGTTAACTCTGATGGAGTAGATATGATGGATACTTCACATGAACAATCTTTTGTTAGTGAAAGAGATGATGCTATGGATGTGGATCTTGTTGATGTATTGGATTTCAATGATGAAGAATATGATATTAGTAAGTTAAGTGGCATAAACGATAATGAGATTTTGAAAGATGACCAAGGGTTGCAAACTGTCACGGTCCTGCAGAACGATGAGTTTTACAGTGAACCAACTCAGCTGGGCAACATTGGTGATACTGCTGAATTGAAAAAAGAGGAGGGCTTTCAAGGTGGTTCAGGTGAAAATCAGGCACATCCAGCAAATCCGAGTTGTCTAGGAGATCAAGGTTTTGTACAAGCTGATTCTGCCCTGTATATAGACCAGCCAGATTTGGCCACGCCAATTGGTGGAGCAGCTAATGACCAGAATACTGAAGCATCTCTAGTGGAAGCTTCTGATGTGAAAGAGCCCAGTCAAAATGGCATGGGAAGTGATTCTGTGGTTACAGACAGTACTCTTGTTGTCAATGATGAGGAGCGTGGACCCCTTGAAAGCAACAAATCTAGAGAACCAGAAGATGATTCCAGTGAAAGTTGTGAAGATGATACTGTGGAGGGTCATTCCTCTGAAACAAGACTTACAGATGTGGATGAGGAAATAGAGCTCGACCAAGATTATCAAGGTGACGAAGTAGATGATCCTGCTTCTGAGAGTGATGGAAGGAAAATGTCTGCTAAGGACCGAGTAAAGGCTTCAAGCATCCTGCGAATGAGTCAGTCAGGTTATCTATCATCTCCAGAAGATGAAGGTAAATTCGCAGAATCGGATTTGGTTTGGGGGAAAGTCAAGAGTCATCCCTGGTGGCCTGGCCAAATTTTTGATCCTAAACATACTTCGGATAAGGCTGTGAAACATCAAAAGAACGATTCTTACCTGGTAGCGTATTTTGGTGATAAAACTTTTGCATGGAACGATGCTGCGTTTCTAAAGCCCTTCCGGTCACATTTTTCCCAGATCGAGAAACAAAATACTTCCGAGATGTGGCAAAATGCAGTCAAGTGTGCACTGGGTGAGGTTTCTAGACGGGTTGAGTTGGGTTTAGTGTGTTCTTGTGTACCGGAAGATGCATATCGTGAGATTGCGACTCAGGTTGTAGAAAACGCTGGTATTCAGGCAAAATCAAGTCGCAGAAAAGGTGTTGATCGGTCTTGTGGAGCCACTTCTTTTGAACCGGAACAACTTCTTCAGTATATTAGAGATTTGGCTCCTCGTGCAGCTTGTGGAGCTGATCGGCTGGACGTTGCGATATCAAAAGCACAGTTATCTGCATTTTATCGTTTTAATGGCTGTCGCCTGCCAGCTGGTTTTCCTTCAGCTGGAACATTGCTGGAAAATGATGCAGAAACTGAACACCCAAGTGATGAAGTTCTTGTTTCCCATAAAAGCAAATCTGTTTGTAAAGACAGCACACAGTCTAAGGCAAAGGAGAACAGTTCGATGGAAGTAAAAGCTGATATGGAATTCTCTTCAGATTGTGAAGATGAATCAGTTGCTAAAGAGGTTTCTGTATCATCTGTCAGAAAAAGGAAAGCACTGGATTCTCTAGGTGATATATCAGATAAGAGAGCGAATGTCAATGCTTCAAAAATATCGGCCTCGACTATTCAAACTCCCAAACCTTCCTTCAAAATCGGTGAATGCATTCGTAGAGTAGCCAGCCAACTAACAGGATGCACGTCAGCAGTTAAGGCCCCATCTGATGGAGTGGGAAGTAACGGTTCTCCAAGTATAAATGAACAATCCGGAAAGGAAAAGATGGTTGTTTCGGCTGAATCTTTGTCTGTAACTGAGATGCTATCACAACTTGAGCTTATGGCACAAGATCCTAATAAACTCTATGACTCCACGGGTAAAGTTGCTACCTTTTTCTTGGGTTTCAGAAATTCGATTGCTGTGAGTAAGCGCGTAAGGAAGAAAAGAACTGATAAAACAACCGGTGGGTCTGCAGAAGATTTTGAATTTGATGATGTCAACGACTCATATTGGACCGACAGAATTGTTCAAAATTATTCTGAGAAGCAATTGCTGCATAATGATGAGAACGGGGAAGGAAATCATCAAGTTGTACCTTTAGATGGAGCGAAACCTCTAAAACCTGCTCGTGGAAAACCTAATTCGAAAAGGAAATTTTTCTATGGGAGTCGTCCTAATACATCCGAGGAAGAGGAAAAAGCTAAACGCTTGAAGCAAGCGACTTCACCTGCAGAGCTTATATTAAACTTTGCAGAGCGGAAATGTGTTCCTTCTGAAATAAAATTGAATAAAACATTTAGGCGGTTTGGACCTCTGATGGAATCTGAGACAGAAGTTGACCATGAATCTGGGCGTGCCAGAGTTATTTTTAAGCGGGGTTCTGATGCAGAAGTTGCTCACAGTAGTGCAGAAAGTTTCAAGATATTTGGACCAGTACTTGTCAATTACCAGATAGGCTACTCGCCTTTGATCTCTGTCAAAATTTTGCCTGTGGCATTGCCACAGGGCCATGACGATTCAACTCTGATGCTATAGCTCTGGAACTAAGGTATTTTATACTCATCCTAAATGAAAGATAATCTAAATTTCAGTTCATAAGTTTTACTGTTGTATTTCCTCCTTGCCTTCTGGTTTTCAGCGTTTGTTAGTGTAATTTAGGAGAAAATGCTTTATTTCTATCCTCTTACAGTGAAAGATTATGTGATGCTTCCATTTTCAGTAGTCCATGAATTCTCTCTGTACATCTATCACATCGCAAGCGGCTGTGGCCTTAAAGCTCCTATTTTTTCCCACTGCTATGTCTAAGTTCTAACCATGATCTATATTTTTTTATTCAGATTTACCTGGATGGAACTATTAAGAGTGAAGAAAGGTTTTTGGAATTATTGGTTGAAGAAGGTAATATCTTTGTAATAGTTTTGGGCCTTTGGGGGTTAGCATATGTTAATTTCTTTGTATTGAGAGATGGAAAGCCTGTTGTATAATATTAGTACTTGATGTGCGTCATCTAGCTTTTGAGAGAAATGGTAACCTTGTGATCGTAGAAGGTGTTGATTGGCTTTCAGTTTAGCTTGCAATCTTAATCTTGTCACTCACGGATATTCATATAAATACTCGTCTTGATTTCATGCACATTATGAAAATGTGACGCCTCATCCGTTTCTAGATGCTTGATAATTATGGTATCCATTGCTCTGGCCAGTATTGACAATGAAAAGTCTGTTCTTAGACAGAACTCTCGTCTATATGTAATGTGCTGCTGTTTGTCTATTGAGTTCCGCTTTCAGAGAAACCTGTTGTATTACCAGAGGAATGTTGTTCAGTTTCTTTTCCTTTTTGATTACTAAGTTTCATGAAGCCTAGTAGTATACCAGGGATTTCCGATCTTCTACAGTAATTTCATTTTCTAGTAATGTAAGGGTGGACTGCTAAGGATGTGATCTGATCAGACATTTCGTTCTTACGGTTTTGGAGACCATGGGGGTGAGATTCTCACTGTAGCAGTGATGAACGGTGAGGGAATGATCCAACCCATAGGATCGAATTTTCCTTTGCATGGATGCTAGCTTGCAGTGTGTTGGAATCGACTTGTGGGTTGTGTTCTGGGCAGAGGTTTTAGCAGTCAGATTTTGTTATCTTGTTTTGTTCCCCTTCATGCAGAGTTTGGTTGTATTCTAGGTTGCTCTGATTTTACTTGTGGATTTCATCTGCATTCTTGATCTCTGTACGACGAGAATCATGGAAAACAATGATTGAACTATAAACCTGCATTGGTCATGACATACGGTTTTGATTCGTTATCCACTGAGGATGTTTTTTTAGTTCTGACACCTTTGTGACTCAGATTGAAGTGGATGTGTTGAATCCAAAAGCAAATCGGTGTGGGTTCGTTACATTTATATAGGTGTAACCTAGTGAGCTGTAAGTTTGCCAGTTCACAGAGTTGGGTCTTAACCGGTATTTTACTCTTTTATACCACACCATCCTGGTCTCACCCTACTCACAAATATTTTGCCAACTCAAACATGACAACTCAGTGAGTCAAAATTCTAGGTAGCACACATAACAATTCAGTCTACTCTCTTGGTTGCCACATGGCCAATTGAAAATCCACGTTGAACTCTTTCTTCTTCATCCTATATTTTTCCTTCACGTTATGTATATTCTTTATAACCTTAATATGGTAAAATACACACCTTAGTATAACGGCCTAACCACTAATCGATCAAGTTCTGATCCACGACCTGGCGATATTACTCATGAGCGGCTTCCGGATGATATTTTGGCCTCAAATGTCATTTCGCACGTACTTTGTCTCCACTCGTACGTAAACCAGGAGACTTCCCAGTTGATCATCCATCACATGATTGCTCCAAAGTAAGTATGCTTTAACTTTGAAGCTCTTACGGATGGATTCCCGGAAATAAAGGTGCATATGTCCTTCTCTTGCTTTATTTTTGCGACTTGAAATTTGATTTCTCATACGAAACACTATAAATTTATAACCTTAATCAACTCAAATATTCATTAATTCTTCCAAAAAGATATTGCTCACAAAATTTCACGGGTTTTTAAATCAGTTTTCAAAATTTCAAAAGAATTAGAGTAAGGAGAAATTATTACAAGAAATGATTCCTGGATAAAATTGATGTTTGGCTAAGATTTTCCGAAGAATATAATACTCTTTAAGCCCAAATATAAAATCCACGGTCCACTATGGGCTAACAAGGCTCAATAATAAATGAGCCTTTTGCAACTATCAATTCAATAAAATCCCACATTACCAACGTATAGAAAGCGTTTCTGCTATATATTATGTTACCATATTCTAGAACTAATTCCTTCGGGGACATCTGATACAATTGGAACGATACAGATAAGATTAGTAGGACTCCTGCGCAAGGATGACACTCAAAAATCGAGGAATGGTAAAAACCCAATTCTTTTTAACCCTAGTCTTGATTACTTTCTAATTCTGCTACTGTTTCATTACCTGGCGCTCTACATTTATCCAATTTTTTGCTGATTTGATAATTGCATCGTTACTGAAACTTTGTCCGCAAATTGTTTGTTGAATTGTCTGAACTAGCTGCCAATAATCTGTTTGTCCAAACAATCAGCTAAAATCGTTCATCTTCAATGACGAGGACTGGGTAAAGTTGCTTCACCGCCGCCTCCTCGTCATTAAAAGACCAAACATCGAGCTGGTAAGCCTCTTTCCAGATATGTAGTATTTTACTTGTTTCGATCAAACCCCTATTTCATTCTTTTTGGAATTCTCTCTACAATTTGCTGAAAAAAATGGACTTTTTCGTTGCTACTAATTTAAGTCAGTACTAATTCCGACCGATCTTGGTCCATGGCATGTGAAAGCTGTGTTCTTTAGTACTACAATTACTATGGAGAAGAATTATGATAGCTAGTTAAGCAAGGAATGATAGTGTATTTGCATAGTTTCCTAGTGTTTGAATGGGTTATTATGATTGTATTGTATAGCAACTCTCACCTTCTTTGAATATCTAGCATTCTTTTGGATGTTTGTGCAGTTCAAGTTTAGCTTAGCCTAGCCAGTGTTTTTGTTTTGCTAGAACATACCGGTGTTTGCTTCTTGGTTTAAAGGTTAATTTCTGTCTGGGCAATATGTTCTCATCTGTTTTTTGATTATTGCAGCGGGATGTCAAATTCAACACACAAAAGTGCAAAACACTGCCCCGACTTGATCTTCCGTCACTGCTCCACAAGTTGCTCCCGATCGATAATGCTGGTAATGTCCCTAGTCCCAGCCCTCAACGTAGTTAAAAAAAGTGGTGTTGTTTCAGGATCACTTTACAAAACAATTTGTGCTCTATTAAGTGGCATCTAGAAAGGCCTTTGCAAGAGTGTGCATTAAGCATAACTACCCTTTAAACATGTGTGAGCATGAACTTTTTGAACATTTTTGTACTAGCTAAAGAAATCAACTGAAGCTCTTTTCATCTTGATTAATTTCTTCAAGGACTTGTTCTTCTTGTAGGATGTTCATCAACTTCTTCTAACAGAAACTTAATTACTAATTGTCTTAGATTTCTGAAACAAACATGTCATCGGATGATGTTACTAGTGACATAGTTCGTGAAGTTCTGACTCATGTGCCGATTAAGCCTTTACTCCGGTTCAGGTGCATATGCAAAGAGTGGCAGCTACTGATCAACGATCCTGTTTTTGCCAAACTTCATTACAATTTCCAGAAAAGCCATTATAAGGATATGCTACTTTTCAGAACAACAACCAACAACGGTGAGTTTTACACCATGTACGCAGACTCCCTGGCTCATTCTGACACCACCACAATAGAGGCTACTAAGTTTACGAGCTGTAAGGATGCTCGTATTAAATTTCGTTGTGGTCCTTCTTGCCATGGATTAGTCCTGTTGCATCCAGATACGATGCAACCTCTGACACTATGGAAACCTTTGACAGGCCAGTTGCTATACTTACCACCACCAAAACTACAAGGCCCCTATGAATATGATGGTGGAGGGATAGGCTATTTAAGTGCCAGCTATGAATTTAAGGTTGTGTTGATTTCTGGACGGAACACAATAATCTACTCTCTGAAATCACAAGTCTGGAGCCTGACGAAGGATTTTCCATATTCTCAAGTTTTGTTCTATAAAAAATCCGGTATTTTTGTGAATGGTGCAATTTACTGGTGTGTACACGACATGTCACCAGGAGGATACATAATTTCCTTTGATCTTGACACTGAAACCTACCGCAAGCTTTCAATACCATCCTCTTATGGGCATTGCAATTTAGATGTATTGGATGATCACCTTTTTCTTACAGATTACCCTGAGCTTTTCCCTGGTAGTCATTCATTTAACACATGGGTTTTAGAGGATTATGGAGGAGAACAGTACCAATGGACCAAGTTGATATCACAGGAACATGGTATTTACCTTCCTCCAAAGTCCATCAGGCCAGTAGCCTATATGAAATCAAAAAATCAGGTTGTTCTCCATGTTAACCTATACACCGTTGGTTGATTTGATGTCAAGGATAAAAAATTTGTAAAGAAAGTTAATGTTAGAGGTCTCCTTTATTATGGAGTGTTAGCTGGTGCAACTGAAGGATGGTGCTGGAATGCGGAATCAGAAACGAAGGCAGATGTTCATAAGCTGAAGGGATCGAACCCGGTTGATAGGCGGGAATACTGCCCACTACAGTACAACAACTTCCTGATGTGGACAAAATTTGGCGGAGGAATCATTCCCCTGTTTATAATACTTTGTAATTAGACGGACGGATCATTCCTTTGTTTTAGTAGTTGATATGACTCAGACGAGAGAGAATTTGTTTTGCGTATAGATTTCTCAGGATTACAGAGGAGTTCAAGCAATGTGCACAACGTCTAAGTTAGTTATTTTTAAGTGAATGTTGATTTTGCGTATTGATTTTGGTTAAGATTTTTAAAGACAACACTCTTAATTAACCAACTGAAAAATGTAAAAGGGTTAAATCAGGAAACCTCTGGATTTTCAATAAATAAATTAAGTCATACTGCACAGTGCACTCACTCATCTCCATTAAGGCCCAAACATAAAGTCCACGATCCATTTTTGGGCTAACGAGGCCCAATTATAAGCCTTTTACTGTTTTACAACTCCCATTAAACAGTATCCCACAGCACAAACGAACATAAAGCTTTTCCACTATATATTTTGTACCTTGCCGGGACACTACTATCCTTTGGGGATACAGAGAAGATAAGCATGGGCTTGCGCAAGGATGACACACACACACACATTAAGAAATGGTCCAAAAATATTTCCTCAATGATTTTTTTCCCTTCATAAACAGTGACGGGGTTGGAAACTGTCGGAGGTCCGGACTGAGTTAGGCTGGATGAGCAAAGGTGCCTGGGGGCGGACCTTTAATTAGTTGATCGGCTTAATAAAATCGGGTCCGTTTAGATTATTTA
>JAYMSR010001048.1:0-11332 GCA_036897825.1 Plantago rigida | reverse complement strand
GAGCACATGCCTCAATTTTTGCTGTTTTGAAGGCGGTTTGATTCATTCTGTCTATTGTCTTCTATATTCTTTCGTATATATTTGAATACGTATTATTCTTGTAACATGGAGTTGTTTTGACATTTTGGCAATGAACTCATCCTCCATCTTGGAATGTGCGAGGGGTATATAATAACTGAAAGTGAGAGGGTTTGACAAGCAAAGGAAGCGATGATAGAAAGTGAGTGAGGATAATAGTCGGGAAGGTCAACCTTAAATAACCGAGCTTGGACAAAAAACAACAGATCACTCATACGAGGATTCCCAGAGGGATTCGTGCAGATTTGCAGCATTTCAGATCATCAAAGAGCAAACTTTCAACATAATTTCGTAAACTTCTCACTTTATCAAGACTTCAAAAATATAATGACTATGAAAAGTTCAATATCCTAAGATTTGGTTTAAGTTGATTGGTAATGAAAGGACGTCCCAAATTCTAACATTACGCATTTGACATCTCAATTACCATCTCTCTTATTTTATTTAAATTTTTACTAAAACTTCTATACAGTCTCGTGAATAACTGAATTCGGGACCGGAGGGTGTATTAGGGAATGAACACATCCGGTTCAGATCCAATACTAGGAGTCACAGTCATGATTGATGCCTACTCATCAGTATTTTTTGGAAAATTCTTCAGGTTTATGAGTAAGTTTTAAACTTTATTCTTGAAATTAAACCAATTCCTTTGAAAAATGAAATTTAATGAATTTAAAATTATTTTTTAATTTTTCGTATTTGTTTATGGCAATAAAGTAAGCTAAAGAGGACACCAAAATCTACAGTGTCCGTTACAACGATCTCAATTAAATCAATAATGGAGAAGACCAAATCATTCATTCATATTGATTCATTTCATACTACTATACCAAATACTAACGTTTATCTTTTCCTTTCCCCTTTTTAAATTCAATCAAAACCCACATTTCACGTTCACTGACACACTGTTACAACACAACACAACACAACACAACACAACACAACAACCTGTTTGCAATCATACACACACACTCACATATACATATACATATACATATACATACATGTTCTATCTAGGTTTATGTTCTTTAATCTTTAGTAGAGTAATAATACTCCAATTCTTTAAGCTCCAAAAGATAAAAAAGAAAGAAAACAGAGTATATCTTGACTACTCGCATTCATTCTCTACTTTCCTTTTACAGTTCGTCATACTGACACTCCACCAAACCAAGACTAAAGATACCCATCAAAGGTAAAACAGAGAGTCGGTGTGATAAACAAACAAATTTGGGCTACTACATTCTCGTGACACACAAGGAAACCTGAAAATGGGTTAAAGCTGAATGTTTTGCAGCTGAGTGTGTGTGTTTTTTTCCAGAATTTAACAGCTGCTTGCCAAGATTCTGTTTTCCCATTTCACATTTGTAAGTTTTCGTCTGATCTTTGCCTAATTTGTGTTTTTTCGGCAAATGTAGGTTAAAGATTTGATCTTTTCTGGATTTCTGTCATCAATGCTTGTAATTTCGTACTATCTTTGGTTTTCATAGAGTGTGGGGTTATCCGATCTGATTGCTGACTGCTTAATTTACCCTAGCTCTAATTGCTGTCACCATATTTCGACATGTGAGACCTTTTTTTACCTATTTTTGTCCGTGTAAGTTCGTCATTTGCTTTTCTTTTTGTGGGATTCAGTAGCTTACTTTGATTTGTGCAAATCTTATTAAAATCGCAATATCCTGTAATTAATTCCATCTTTTGTTACTCTGATTCAGATATGAAGCTTCATATTTTTAGTTGAATTGATTTCAGCCTTTTATTTACAGTGTTTATGCTTTACTGTTGATTGAGTTAAGCTGAAGAGCTTTGTATATGTTTTTATTAGTATTATCCGGGATATTTTTGCAGATTGTTTCAGTATAATTTTTTTTTGTTTCATAGATTTTTAGGGGAGATTCTTACAATTAGCCACATCGATTGGGTAATGAGTTGAATGCAGTGAAAACAATTAGTATTTGCTCATTCCAGCCATAAGTTCCAAGTAGACCTGGACTGTAGAAGTATTTTCTGACTTTTTGTAGGTTTCCCTAGGCAATTTAAAATCATTGATGAGATTGGTAAAGCACTGGGAACAGTCATATTTATTGGATCTTGGACGCTGTGACATCTTATGACTTTGAAGTCTGACTTGCTTAAACTTTTACTTCTTTAGTGCAGGGCTTAATTAGTTCGTACAGGTTTTTACACGAGCATTTGCAGAAGTTAGAAGTTGGAAGTTGGCAGATTACCGATCAGGTAAATGCAGACGCCTTGTTGTTAAACCCGGAGATTGGAGAATTTTTTGTTCCCTTTTTTTTTCTTTCTGTTTATAGTATGAATATTACCTTGACAAATGACAATCAAAGCTGACAAAACTTATTATGCATCTTGTATTCTGATCCAGGTGCATAATTTAAGAAAAGTTGTGCTGAGGCTTTTAGTGAATCATCCGAAATTGTAAAGAAGTTGCACTTCCGTTACTTATCGGTGCCATGGTGTCCCCATCACAATCCGAAATGAGACTTAAGTATTCTTGGTGGTGGGATAGCCACAATAGCCCAAAGAACTCGAAATGGCTGCAGGAAAATCTTACAGGTGCAGATGATATCCCCTCTGTTATCTTTGCATTAAACGGCTTTAGTCAAATTTTGACGATCTTAGAATTGGCAATGTCATGTTCATCCTCATCATCTGTTTAGCCAAGATATGCATATTCTGCAGATCTGTGACTCGAAACGAAATTACTTAACAACTCTACCCTTAATCTCTTGATTCACTAAATCATATCTGTTCTTCTCAACATTTGCTCATTTATTTGTTTAGACTGATTGGATGTTGTGCTACAGATATGGATGGCAAAGTGAAATATATGATCAAACTGATAGAAGAAGATGCTGATTCGTTTGCAAGGAGGGCTGAAATGTACTACAAGAAAAGGCCTGAGTTGATGAAACTGGTGGAAGAGTTCTATCGAGCTTATCGTGCATTAGCTGAAAGATACAATCACGCAACAGGAGAACTCCGCTATGCTCATCGAACCATAGCAAAGGCCTTCCCTGATCAAGTACCTCCTGAATTGGTTGAAGATTCACCTTCGAAGCTGTTAGCACTAGACCGGGGACCCTACACGCCTGAAATAAAAGGACCCAGTCGTGAATTATTTGACGTTGATGACTCGCTTGATGATTCACAAGGTCTATCTGCTTCTGACAGTAAGGTTTTCAGGAGTCTCAAAGGTCAGAATCAGGAAAACGAAAGAGAAGAAAATCTCCATGGTGAAGTGCTCACATTATCAAAGGAATATGAGAATCTCAAACATAAGATTCTTCAAGAGACTGAAAAAGCAGGGAAAGCTGAAGATGAAGTTGTAAACTTGAAGCAAGCTTTAGCTGATATGCAAGCTGAAAAGGAAGATGTCCTCTTTCATTATCAACAATGTCTCGAAAAGCTAGCTAAGATAGAGAGCGAGCTTGCCAATGCACAGAGGGATTCAACGGGACTCAGTGAAAAAGCCAGTCGAGCTGAAACTGAAGCGGAAACGTTTAAGGAGGCCCTGTTTGAGTTAGAGGTGGAGAAAAATGCTGGGCTGATCAAGCTGAATGAGTACTTGGACAAAATATCTAATTTGGAGGATATGCTTTCTAAACTTCAAGAAAATATGAGGGGACTTGATAAGAGGGTGATTCAAGCAGAAAGTGAAGCTCAGGCTCTGAAAACTGAAATTTCAAGATTAGAGCTTGAGAAAGAGCAGGTGATTCGCCAATACAAACTGAGTCTTGGAAAAATATCGGAGCTGGAGGACATAATCTCTGTAATGGAAGGTGAGATGACACTGCTCAAGAAGAAAGCGGAAACAGCTGAAACTGAAGTCTCCAAACTGAAAAAGGGTCTTGCTGATCTGAACAGAGAGAAAGAAGCTTCGGCTAGCCAGTATAAGTGCTGTTTGGAGAAAATTTCTAGTCTTGAAAAAGCTTTATCTTGTGCCAATCAAGATGTTGACCGCCTCAATAATGAATTGGCAACTGGAACTTCAAAACTCAGGGGTTCCGAAGAGAAATGTAGTATTTTGGAGATGACAAACCAATCGTTGCGAGTGGAAGCAAATAACCTGTCCAAGATGATCGCTATTAAAGACCGTGAAGTTTCTGAAAAGCAGGAAGAGTTGGAAAAACTCCAGTCTCGCTTGAAAAATGAGCACACACATCGTGCACAGATTGAAGCAACTCTCACGTCCCTTCAAAGTTCACACTCTCAGTCTCAGGACGAACAGAGAGCCATGGCCGTGGAGCTAGAACAGCTACTCCAATCGCTGAAAGAGCTTGAATTAGTCAAAAACGGCTTGGAAATAGATATTCAGCAAGCTCAGGTTGAAAATCAAACTCTGTTTCAAACAAACATGTGCTCGGCTGCTTCAATGGAGAACATGCAAAATGAGATCCTGAGCTTGCAGGAGATTAAGGAAAGACTTGAAAAGGAAGTATCGCACCACATGGGTTTAAGTGAGTCTCTTCAATTGGAAATTGGTTGCTTGAAAGAGGAAATCAAAGGCTTAAATTCGAGCTATCATGCTTTGTTTGAACAAGTGGAAGATAACTCGAAGCTGAGACAAATATGTGAAGAGGGGAATAACGAGAAAACAGTACTTTTAAAGAAGATTGAGGACTTGGAAGAAGCTATGAATCAAAAGACCGCCGTCGAGAGCTCTTTATCATCTATGAAGTCAGAACTGGAAAGTTCACAAGAAAAGTTCAAAGGATTGCAAGAATCCTGTCAATCTTTCCATGGAGAGAAGACGACACTCATCTCTGAGAAAGCTTCACTTCTTTCGCAGTTACAGGCCTTGACCGAGAATATGCACAAACTACTGGAAAGAAATGCAGTACTTGAAAGTTCTCTGTCCAATGCGAAAGTCGAACTAGAAGGTTTAAGGGAAAAATCAAACGGATTAGAAGAGAGATGTGAATTGCTCAAGAATGAAAGGTTGCATCTTTTGACTGAAAGGGGTAGCTTGGCTCTTAAGTTGGAGAATGTTGAAAAGAGACTGGAAAGCCTGGAAAAACGATACATTGGTTTGGAAGAGAAATATGCCGAAGCAGAGAGAGAGAAGAAAGTGATGCACTGTCAAGTGAGAGAACTTGAAGTATCGTTAAGTGTGGAAAAACAGGAAAGGTCGAGCTCTCGGCTCGAGAATGAAACCCGATTGACTGGTTTAGAAAAAGAAATTCATCTTCTTAGAGAAGAGAACAGATGGAAGCACAAAGAATCTGAAGAGGAACTTGAGAAATCTTTGAAAGCCCAGTTTGAGATATCTATGTTGCAGAAATTTATTAAAGACATGGAAGAAAAGAACTATTCCCTCATCATCGAGTGTCAAAAGCATGTTGAGGCATCCAAGTTGGCTGAGAAAGTGATTTCTGAGCTGGAGAGCGAAAGTCTGGAGCAGCAGGTGGAAGCTGAACTCTTTTTGGATGAAATCGAAAGACTAAGGTTGGCAATCTACCAAGTCTTCCGTGCGCTTGAAAACGGTGCGGACTGTATCCCCGAGAATAAGTTTGAAACTGAGGAGACTTTTGTTGATCACATGCTGGGAGTAATTGATGATATGAAATGCTCAGTCTCAAAAACTGAAGATGAGAATCAATTGCTCTTAGTTCAGAACTCAGTTCTCTTAACTTTGCTGGAGCAGTTCGAGGCCAAGGGCATAGAAATAGAGTCTCAGAGAATGTCCCTGGAGAAAGAATTCGAGATCATGGGCGTGAAGCTTACGGAGGTGAAAAATGAAAGGGACAAATTTATTGAAATAAACAAACGGTTAAGATCGGATGTGACTGATGGTCATCAACTTGCTGCCACATTTGAAGCCGAATTGAGGGATCTCTGTTCCAAACAGGCTGATATGCGTAAATGTTATAATGCGTTACAAGAAATGTATTCTCTGTCAAATCGAGATAATAAATCTTTGCTAGAGAAGTTTTCAAATATGAAGGAGGAGAAAATTCGGGTGGATCAGGATAACGATGCCATTCTGCTGGAACTGTTGACAACCAAAAACGAATCCGTTGTCCTAAAAAGCTTCGGGGATGAGAAAGTGAAGGAAGTGAATTCTCTTCGTGAAGATCTGAACAGACAGCACGAGTTAAATTGTGTTCTTGAAAAGGAAATGAGAGCTTTGAGAGAAAGGATGGGGTTACAAAATGCAGAATTTTCACTGCTTAAAGATTCCTTCTGTAAGTTGGAAATGGAAATTCGAGAGGTCAGGGAATCTAGCATAAATAAAGAAGCGGACCTCTTTGATGCAAATCTGAAGCTTCAGTCTTCCAATAATTTGAACAAAAAGTTGTGCAGCACGGTGGATGAGCTCAAAATGGAGATAAAAGAGTCTGTGCACATGAAAGAATGGCTTGAGAAGGACTTGCTCCAGCTGTCTGAACATAATGCCAGCCAGAAGGAGGACATTGACAGTTTATGTATTGTGAATAGAAACTTGAACTCTGAACTTGACTTGCTTCGCGAAGAAGTAGAAGAAAAGATAACCACCGAACGGGTTCTAAGTTGGGAGCTTAAGGAAAAGAACCACGAGTTCGAACTGTGGGAGGCTGAGGCTTCTGCGTTTTATTTTGATCTTCAGATTTCTTCCGTTCATGAAATTTTGTTTCAGAATAAGGTGCAGGAGCTCACTGTGGTGTGCCAGGAGCTTGAAACTGAATGTGCTTCTAAGACATTTGAAATTGAACAAATGAAAGGGGAACTTTGTTCCAAGGAGGGTGAGATTAGTGGATTGAAATCCCAGTTAAGTGCGTATGCTCCAGTGGTGGCTTCGTTACAAGATGAGTTGACTTTCCTTGAATCTAATGCTGTTCTTCAGACAAAGCAACCTAAAGTAGTACCTCTTACTCAGGAGCCAGAGGTAAGAATATCCTTCTCTCTTCAGCTGATTAAATCAGTCATGCCTTAACTTTCTGACTTATCCTATGCTTAGTTGATCTTATGTTTCAGACGGATTTAGTGCTGAACAAAGATGGTAAAACAATATGCATATGAGATCTCCATGTTGACAGATGATTAGAAAGCTTTAAGAAATTTTGCCACTGAACTGAAGCATTGTTTCTGTTATTTGCCCTCTCTATTAGAAATTGATTTCTGTCACATATATTTAAATTAGAACATGCAATGCAAGAACCATTTCTTTCAAGAATTTATGAAATCTTAAATTGATTAGGCACTGTTGTTATTTGGAGAAAATTATGAATAGAAATGTTAAACCTGGAACCTTTGATGCATTTGTGAAATCTCAAATAGACTAATGTTGGAATTGATGTTATTTGCTGAAAATTATGAATATGCAATAGTATTTTAAATCCTTGTTCAGTTTTTTGTCTTTTTTAACTAAGTTTCTGATTTCGTTCTTTGCAGATCCTGGAAGTTGCACAGACCAGTTTTGAAATACTTCCAGAAGACAAGACCCTTCTTAGCTTGAGAAACCTACAGACGCGGGTTAAAGCTGTCGGAAAGTTGATGCAAGAAACTAACGAACCCGCTTCACGAAGAAGATTGAGTTCCACAAACAAACAAGAACCTCCTATGTCTGAGATTGAGCACTCAAAGCCACGTCGCAGCTTTGGTAAAGAAAAACACGAGCTCAACAAAAAGAAAGGACACTCGAACGAGCACACTCCCAGGTTGCAGAAAATAAAAACCAAAGCCTCTGAAATTCGAACAGGTATGCTCATGAAAGATATTCCACTTGATCAAGTCTCTGACCGGATGCGGAAGAGGGGTAATGTTGGGAAAGATGATCAAATGCTTGAGCTTTGGGAAACTGCCGAGGATGTAACAATTGGCGAATCGCTGAGGAAGTCATTCAGCATGACAGATAGGGACATAGTTTATGACCGATTTGAGAACGTGAAGCATAGCTCGGGGCCTCCTTCAACTGACTCAGATATGGAGAGAGAGCTGGGTGTTGATAAATTGGAGGTTCTGATAAGTTCTCAACTCAATCAAGGTGCGAGTGACAGGAAGATCCTGGACCGATTAGCTTCTGATGCACAAAAGCTCTCGAGTCTTCAGGTAACGGTTCAAAGCCTAATGTGTAAATTGGAGACCAACTTGAAGAACAAAAAGGCCCCCAAGAATGTGGATATCGAAATGGTTAACGAACAGTTACTCGAAGCAGAAGAAACTGTTTTGCATCTGGTGGATTTGAATAGTCAACTAGTGAATGACATTGAACAGTGCCCTTCTCCCAATTCAAGGGGCTCAGTGCAGCTGAAAGAAGCCATTAAGACGAAAAGAAGGAAAGTTACTGAGCAGGCACGGAAAGGGTCTGAAAGGATTGGACGTTTGCAGCTGGAGCTTCAGAAGATTCAGTATGTCTTGCTGAAAATGGAGGATGACAAGAACAAGGCTAAGAACAGCAAATTTTTCAAAAATAAGACCATCATCCTGAGAGACTTCATCTACAATGGAAGGAAGAACAGCGGGAAACGCAAGAAGGGTCCCCTCTGCGGGTGCTTTAGACAGCCGAACAGTCAAAATGGAACCATCAGCAGCCCTTGAGTTGGTGGTATTCAGGAATCAGGATGATAGGATTTGATGATTTCTCTTGTGTTTTTAATTTGTCAAAACTGTTTTTTAATATAGATGTATGTACTTTTGAGGACTAGACTTGTTCTGATTTTAAAATAAGCTGCTTCTGTTTTAATGTTTTAGTTTAATTGCTTATGTAAATATATTCAGGAGGATGTATTAGTTATTATTACATGCTGTTTTTATGCAAATTGGCTCTTCTCAGTCCAGGCTGATTCTTCATTATTTACAGTAAAAGCTTTAGTACATCTTTGTTAGTCTATCCTTTTCGCTGCAGAAGATGAGTCAATTTATGTATCATATTTTGAGATACATAAAACAGTCACATAGGAAAGGGGGGGTTCTATAACATCTGGTTATAAAATTTTCTGGAAACTTATTTGATTTCTTGGAAATTTTATTACATCTGGTTATACAATGGCATCGAGCCGCCTTGTGAGATACAATGGCTGAAGTATCTCTTGCAGAATATCAACACTGATCACACCAAGCTATCTTGATTGTACACAAACAGCTCATGTATCCAATATGTATACTTGCAAATATTCTAACAGAGCATTCACGCCCATCTGAGTGGGGTTGTGAACTTGATTGAACAAAACACACGAACGAAATTAGCGAGAATCAAGTCGGAAGACATGAGCAGAAGTTAAGACACATTATGTGTTTCTTAACTCATAAGAGCTCTTGTCAGCCTTCTTTTTTGGCATTGTTTTTAGAATGTAGTTCGCTTTTAGCTCCACCCCACATTCCTTGATTCATTTCAAAAGTGATTAACATGGCATTCATCATTTCTTTCCAAGTACGGTTTTTCCTTTCCGCAATGCCATTTTGTTGTGGTGAGTAAGGAGCAGTATGTTAAATTCCACTATAAGCACACAACTCTTCAAGTGGGGAGACATTTTCCAGCACGATTACTTCTTATCACTTTAATATTCTTGTTAAAATTATTCTAAATTTCATTCTTATAGAGAATAAGTTTCTATAGCTTCATCTTCACTTTTAAGAAGATACACATAACAAAACTTAGTGTAATCATTTAGAAAAGTGATGAAAAACTTATCACCCCCACGTATTGGAGTTGATTTTAAGTCACATGCATCAGTATTAAATCAAGAGGTTGTGTGTCTCTTTCAATCGAGTTAAAATAAGATCGTGTCAATTTTGCTTCAACACACATTTCACATCTCTGTGATGCATCAATATGAAATGTTGGTAAACATTTTATGTAAATTAATTTACGCAAGGTGTCATAATTAACATGTCCAAGTCTACTATGGCACAATGTATAAGTGAAAGTGCAAGATACATGCAATGTTGATATAACAACGACAATAATATACTGTCAATGTTTTCTCAAAATTGACTGTTCTATTTTATGCACTTTATTTTCTATTATTTAGGATTTTGCCTCTTTTTACTAACTTAACCTAATTCCACGTTTTTAGTTGACGGATTGTGTTATTGGAACATGTTTGGTAAGCATCGAAGAAAGAAGGAAAAGATCTTGGAGATTTTAGAGAAGGAAGGCAATATATAAAGAAGGAAATCAAGATTGTGTAAAGAAGGAATTCTGAGATTCTAAGAGAAGATTTTATACAAGGCAACAATATCTGTGAAACATCTCTTTTGGACATTCAAGACATTTTAAATACAACAGATGGTTCATACTTTGAAGACACGCAAGAATAGAGCTAGTCAACTAATTCTAGGTTCATTCTCATTCTTGTAATCTTCGTTTAGCTAAACTTTAGTTGTACTCTTCACGTCGAGTGTGTGATATCGGTACCAGAGTGTGAGCTAGGTGAGTATAACTTGAATATGTAAAAACTATTCTACCTGTTTATCTTTTGCAATTTAAGCATTCAATATGTGAAAGTTTAAACCTAGTTTTTGTTAATCCTCTTTCACTGGTAGTGGATATTTCACCTAAAGATCGACAAGTATATCTATATACCTTCTAAAAGTTATCTTGGTCTTCATATTTTATATATATTCCGCTATGTTCTGATTATTTGTCAAAGTTCTAGTAACAATACTTTTGGTTCAACATTGATCCCAATATGGTTGAAACTTATGTAACAATACTATTGGTTCAACATTGATCCTAACAGTATTGTGATATCAGTTAGAAGTGTAAAGTCCCGGTTTTTTAATTCTTTCAATTAGACTCAAGCACGTACAAAGAATTCATAGATTTTCCATTAGCATTGGTGTTGACAACCATTACATTGGTTTTGAACATGCCTTCGATTACATAACCGTGGCCAACATAGGTACAACTCTTGGTCAGAGTGACCTTATTAGACTAAAAAACAATATGAAATCCATGTTGGATCAGAAGAGAGCCAGATACCACATTCTTCCTGATCTCATGAGCATTAAGCACATTGTTCATAGTCAGCTTGAGCCTAGATGTCATCTTCAAACAACAGTCCCACAACCCTTATCGTCGTTGGTAGTAGAATTCCCCATGTACAGTTTTTTCCATTCTAAGAGATTCATCAAGCTAAGAAAACATATCTTTGTTGAAGCAAACATGCCTAGTAGCCCCAGTATCAATGAACCATTATGTGGTGTTAGAATCAACCAGATTCACCTCCGAAACAGCAACACAAAGGTTCAAATTAACCACATCCTTAGTAACAGCTTCAACCATATTAGTCTGACGTGGTCTTTTCTTAGCATT
>JAYMSR010001047.1:0-11334 GCA_036897825.1 Plantago rigida | reverse complement strand
AAAGGACATGTGTTGGTACAGTGGGGCCAGCATATCGCCCGGAGAGCTGCCCATGAGTAACCGTGCCGGTCCAAAGGGTCGGGGCTCGGCCCATTAGTGGATCGGGTCGTTACACATACATTCCCGGAATTACCAACATCATTGTTACCCCCATCCTTCGAGTTTGATCTTCATATTGCTTGCAGCTACACCACCAGTGCTTTCCACCCGAGCCGCAGTGCAATTAACCACTGACTCTTCTAAGCTTGGCAATGGTTGATTAGGAACCACATCCATAACCAGTAAACAACCCTTGACATCCACCTTATGGTTTAACACCTGAACCGTAACTGATCAGCAACTGACTGGATACCTCCACCCCCAACTGGTCAGATTTTCCAGTTTGTTTCCAGGTAAAAACTTCAACCTGTCCACTTTTTTCAGCAAAAAATTCCAATTATGTGCCAAATATATATTCGAAACAAAACTGTGAAACAAGAAATTATTTCAGGTATCGATGAACCAGGATTTTCACACTAGGGGGAAAGGAAAGAGGAGACTGAACTATACACCCAAAATTCCATACATGACTTCCAGCCAAGCAATCCAGTAAAGTCTATACATTTCAATGTCAGCAAGTTGCTTTAAAGTAATAAGAGAAGCACAGAATCACAAACATGCATTCTCAGGCGAATAAAATAGTCGAAAGAGAATTAAATGAAAACTCTTCTCTAAAATCAAATGAAGAGAACAAACATGTATAATTCATATGGAGTTGTATTAGAAAGATGAAGTTAAACAGAACAACGAAAGAGATACAATACAATACAATACAAGCACACCAACTGTTCGTATGAATTCTTGTTTTTTCACTTTCACGAACAAACACAGTTCAGCAATTCATTCGAGTATATACCCAATTTGGGAAAAATGGTGGCAAGAATGAACAAAACCTTGGATTATGAACATACAAGATCGATGAAGAAATGAGGAAAGACTGAAGAAGAAATGCTGGAGAAAGTGAACTGTAAAAACTGAAAGTTACCACACTTAATTTTTATCCCAAATCATGGTTTAACCAGGTTCAGTGGCAAACAGACCAGAGCCGGTTATACTAGTTCTTATGATTTTAACCAAACGTTGCCGGGCCGGGCCTTATTGATGGTGAGGCGGATTGATAAATGTTTGAACAAAGAAGAGCGGGCATTCCGTTCATTGAAAAAGTTACAAAGATTCTACGCACGGGAAGAGAGAACAAAGTGAATTGCAACGTTTCTTGAGTGGGAGTTGATAATGTTTATCCAATCAAAAAGTTATGAAGATTGAGGGAATGTTTAGTTTTATAAAGTTAAAATAGAATTTCTGACGATGCAGTAATTCCTCACCCAAAATGGTTGGTTTGTGATGCCAACTCCTAACTTTGAGACTTGGGAGTTGTGAGGATAACTCTACTAGACGGCACCATTAATGGAAAATGTACAAAGTTATATGACACCGAAAAATGTTAATTGTATAAAGTTATATAGAACAAATAGAGTAGTATAGATAGTTTCTAACTTTACAACATTTTCAAGTAAACCAACACATGAGTTCACTGGACTCCCAAGACAATGAATGTCTAATCTATTTCTTCATAATTTGTCAACAACATCCTCTAGAAAATGTAGTTTCATAGACCGAGCAGTCAATAAGCCAGACCGTATAATTGAACAGATTTCTGCCTGAATCCGACTGCTAGGTCATAGTCGTCATAATTGTTACAACATCGACATTTCCTCCCTCTCATGTATAAGCAATTTAATCTATACGTCCTATGACAACCAGCAGTGCGTGCTTTGTGTATAAAATTCAAAGTACGCGTGGCTCATCAACCTTGATAGGCACCATATGCTGAAATTCTTTCATTCTGATCTTCTTTCATCTTTCAAATTGTAGAGAGGCAATACCCAACGAGATCCATGTTTCCTCCTTCCATAACACCGCCAGTAAAGAACCAGTAGCGCTGCCACAACACATAGCGGGATCGCCCATCTGTTACAAAACACAACTACTGATCAGCATACTACTTTACCATTAGATCTCTCTCAGATGTCGTATTAGCTAACATTTCCAACTATTTGCTGTGTTGTTTTCCGTTTCCAATATTTCCTACAATAGATCCAGTCATAAGCTGTTTCTTTCTATTGAAGTCATTTAACCCAGAAGTTCACAACTTAATATTACCGTCATTTGGAATACTTCGAAAGAGATGGAATAAAATTTCATAGGGACACCAGTCACCTTTCTGAGCACAATTATTTTCCAATTCTATAATGGAATTAAGTTCTTAGAACACAATCGACATACATAGTTCAGAAAAGGAATAATATATTTAGTGAAAGTCCCAGGCACCATATTATAGTGTGAAAAAAAAACCCGAGGATGAAGCATAAATTCTTAAGAAGGCATATATATAACGTTTGAATGTAATGGCGTGGAATTCAGTTGTAAACTCGGAGTATGTAGCCAAGTAGAAGAGGATTTAGATTATGTTAGCTTACCTGTCCAAATCAAGGACGGGGCTGTAAACAACAGTTTCCCAAGTCGTCACAATGACATGCCACACTGGGTTGTAATAAAGCGATTCCGCAGACCAGAACATACGCGTATATGTTTCTAAGAATATGAATAGAATCCATGCTCCAATCTCTATCAAAATGAACTTTATGATAAAACGGCCCACTACCACCATGACAAGAGAGAACGCCACCAACCAATTGAAGAGCCTGTGGTTGTATTCCTTGATAAATAGAGATTTTGACTTCCCCATCATCTGCATTGAGCCAACGTGTAAAAATTGAAAATCAATTCACTGAGGAATACAAAGGAGCAAACTTAAAATAAAATTTGCCAAGCTTGTATGTAACTTGAGAAAATTTTCTTCATATAGAACACCCACCAAAATGAAATTTTAACAGAAAAACTTCAATAGTGATATTCAGAATAGTTTTGACTGACCAGGACTTGTATTAGCTGCAGTAAAGTAATTCTCTAAAGGTAATCTTGCCTGGATCACAATTTTGTTTGTGTATTAAATATTGTGTAAAAGTAAAAAATTGGGTTTCAGAGCAAAATTGTTTTACTAATTAAATCCTAGTGGTTAACACCAAGTCAATACTTAACATGGATGGTAATTTCTTTGAATTTGGAAGTTCGATATTGGTAGTGATAGAGAAAAAATTGTTCTGCGATGTTGGTTGGCATGTAAGAGCAGTACTGTAACTAACATGCAACTATGAGATGCAATGAAGTTATCACTAAACTAAGTATTTTTTTAATAAAATAATATTTCGATTCCAGAAAAACAAATAAGTAAATAAAATAGTTTGTGTACCACCAGCCATCAGCGACTAAACCAGCGTAGCTACTCCACATATTACCTTACCATCTATCCTTACACAACAATGAAGAAGCAATGTCACAAATCATACTTTAGAACCAAACTGTCAATCCCAATCCTCCAAACCAAACAATAGGATTCTTATTCATGATATCCGGGGAAGTTTTGGAAAAGATAAGCTGCAGATGAACCAAAGAAACTAAAACGGGGTTCTCTCCTTTATGAGTGCTCCACTAATTCATATGAAAACTTAATAAATCACTTGTCCTTTTATTCACTGTATTAAAAAGCATTTCTGTTATTATATACTTCCCAACCCATAACATTCTAGCAAATTTTAAAAATATTTGTTATGTTAGCAAGGTAAATTATGAGAATTGTCTTTGATCACTTAATACCCAGCATATAACACTGACAGGGGATTCTAAGAGTTGAGAAATAGACAAGATATGACTGGACAAAGACAAGAGCCAATTAACAAACCTTTGTCATACGAAGTTCATAGCTATTTTTAGAAGGTCCAACACATTCTTTTTCAAAACTCTGGTTGCATTGGAGGAATCCTGCATTAAATTTAGCCATTGACGGGAGCCTGAGAACTTGCAGTTGATCCATTTTATCCTCGCATGTCGTATACAGTGCCTCACATAGCTTCGATGATTGGTATTCATTTGCCAATACAAAATTCTTATATACCTGCATGGAATATGAATAAGTCAACTTCTTAGACGATAGAATAATTCACTGTAAGTTCATAAAACTGGCATTGGATCTCTATATGTTATGTTTAACATATCATATCTCATCGTGCTCTAAGATACTCTGTAGCAAGGCCCTTGACAAATTTGGAAATGTCATCTTGCACCACAACTCCGAAAAGAGGGGTTTGGATGCGGAGGGGATTTGTGAAATTAAAGTAGCCCTTGGTGCAAGGTACATATTGCACAGGGCAGGTATACATTCCATCAATAATTCCCCCCTACCAAAAAACATTCACATCCTCAATTTCATACCTTTTCGATTTCTTCCACCAGCATATCAGCTGATCTTTTAGCATGGTGACGCCCGAAATGTTGCTCATCAAAAGCTTTCATTGCTGCGTCTTTCGAACCTTGGTGAGCTCTTTCAAGGGATTCTTCCGATGTAGGCAAGCCTAAGTGACCCAGATGTTCATTGTACAGTTTTAAGCAACGCTCAAGAATAGCTTTGTTGAAGACCTCCACAAGGGAGCCAGTTGAAGGAATCTCTCCCTTATTCAAGGCCTCAAGAATCTGAAAGCGAAATTATGACTGGATGAACACAAATTAATAGGAAAGGTAATGGCAAAACTTTTATGAACTACTCTTTAAATCACTATTTGGATGTGCATCCATGACAACAACATCGTATGGATTCTAGACATAATTGATTGATTTGATTCCCCACTTTATGCCATTTAACATTTTTGCAATACTGTACCTGCTCCAAGAAAGATACGAATTCCTTTCCGTTGAGGGTTTTACCCTGTACAAGCTTTGGGCGGATGAGCGATGAAACAACATCTTTCAACTGCTCCCTTCTTTTAACATAGATAGGATCAAGTTCACCATCCTTCAAGTCACATAGCTTTGTACGTTGTAGATGAGGCTGCACCACATGTCAGATTGCATTATTAGTTTATATTCTGAAAATTTATGAATCCATATACATTACCAGCAACATCTAAACAAGGTTAGATTCATGTAGGCAAGAACCTGTGGTAAGCTGAACGCTGTACTATTATCGCCCATGATAGCCAAGGAATTGCGAATCTGATTCACCTGAAAACCAAAACCCAGATGATATGCACCATTAGCAAGAAATATTCCGAATATTGAGGTAGTTAGAAACTGGAGGTACCTGATCGATATTCTTGTCTCCTGTTCAGAGAAGACCAAAAACCAAAATAAGTGGTCATTCTTACAATTAAATCTGTATCACGACAAAATACAGGCAGAAAACTGACCATCAGAATTAGGGACTCGTCGAAGAGCCTCGTCAACCATTTGTTGGACTGACTTTCCTTCTGATGAAAAGCCAGAAATTAGCATCGAGTTACAGAAATGGGAATGCAGTTGCATAAAAGTGCATTTTTATTGGCACATGTCAGTTCTAAAACAAGAGCTTAGCTTGCGAAGTAACTCGTGTACAGGCCCAAGGCAACTAATAAAGAGAGCAATACATAGTTATTGAGAAATGACCTAGTTTTTATTAAATGTAGCTTTCTTCATCAAATTTTGACTTTTAGGTACTTTCGACATCAAATTTCAGATAGATTCCTTACCAGTCTTGATTTATGAATATCTCTAAGTCCTGGAATACATTCTATTCATAGAACAGTGCCCCACATTCAAGACATTACCTAGTTTTTTACAGTACAGTTATTTTATATGTACATAGCATAGCTTGTTGTCGATAAACTTACGCAGAAAATCACGCTGGATTAGCCACAACAATTTAGCAGGCTCAAAGGCCACATCTTGCCCCTGCAAAGCAGATCATTGAACATAAATGTCTGAGAATTGTTTGAAGATCACCCAAGAGAAAGTGTGGAGAAGAGAAGGTATAATTACCTTCACTCTGCTCGCCCCAAGCACGCACAATCAACAGGAAAATAAAATAAAATCAGCATCAGAGAAGTAGTAGTCTAGGTGCCAAATAAAGTAGAATACTACATAATTTACAGGTATCTAACTGAAACGAGCTTACTGACCTTCCATAAAATTCCTCCGCAAGTTCAACCGCAAATGATAGTCGAGATATGTCTGCTTCACGTATCTTAACAAAAATATACAAAAGTAAGTTCAACTCACAAACATAAGGCTAAGAATTTACAGACCAGTATAGGAACTGACAAAAATTAAACCAATAAAGGAATCATGTTTTCAATACTCTATATTGAAGATAAAAAAGTCTTATATCTTAGCAATACCATAATAATTCTAGAAGCGTGTTACCACAAGATTAAGACTCTGGTTGGTCACCACAATGACATTCAATGTTTAATTTGAGCTACCAAATGTTCATGCCAAGCGCAGCTACAAGAACTTGTAGGAATTGCATCGAAGAATGAGTTATGTGACCTGGTATGCATTAACTACCACATAATTTCCTAAGAACTCGAACCTAAACCAGAGTGATCCTTCTGTGTGACAACAGTCTAAACTAACCAATTACACATGTATCAGGAGACAGGATTTACCTCTAGTTCTTTATTTTTTGTCACGTGTCAGTGCATTATGGGCCTTAATTAAGATACTATCATTCCAACAATATATTATCTCATGGCGGGAGATGCTTAAAGACATACTTCACTGGTACACTTTCACTAAAACATTCATTCATATAAAAGGACTGTCTATTACATTTCAAGGTGTAGATTGTAGAAACTATCTTCAGTGGTACATTCCTCCATGCTAAAGTGTACTTTCTCTATACTTTGTAACATGTAACAGTAGATTGTGTTAAGACTTAAGAGGACCTTAAGAAATTAAAACATCTACGGACTCCAAAATTAATAAAGATTTGAGGGGAATCACAGGTTCAAAAATAATTCGGAAGTAACAAACCGTCTCAGGTAGGTTATATACAAGCACAGAACTCATAACTGTTGCCAGAGCAAAAATCCTGCAAAACGAATGAATCATCAATCAAATCAACAGTATATTTGCTCATTATTAGCAACTTGAACAACTATAGTAAGTGTTTGGCTGATCACCTGTCATCATATACATTTGACTTTCCAACACTTTCAAATCCCTCTGTATCAAGATAGAAGACAGAAGTTTTGACTCCATTAATCTCCAGCTCAATTGGAGTTCCCCAAACCCATATACCTATTGATCACAGTAAAAAAAAAACTTTTTTAGGACCATATTGTTGGAGTGTCATAGGCTCATAGCACCGTATAGAAATAAAACGTTACAGAAGAAAATTTATATATACACACCTTTGGTTTTAGTATCACGCATATGGCCAACACCAAACCCTGTCAATGTTTATTTTCAGGTCAGCTAACTCAAACAGGCCACACACAGGGCAGACCATTAGTATGAAATATTTACAGGACTGCACCTTCATAACATGAAAGTGAAAGAAGCTGATTAAGTAAAAACGATTTCCCTGAACGGTAAGGACCTATCACCTGGAAAAAGAGCAATATGTGGATGTAAGAGAAGTAATCAGGGATTATATGCAGCCCTACGGATGCTAACAAGGTTTTTGAAGTGAAAAAAGCTTCATTGGCATGCAAAGAGATGGTATTCAAGACAAGTATACTGCAGGAAAGGAGGTATAACGAGCATTGGTGCTTGCAGAATGGCTTGTCTAATTGACAAACGGAAAATTGAATTGCTAATGGTAAACAATCTATAGCTTACAGCAACAGCTGCAATTGGAGTGGTAATTTTCTCAATAGCCTCCAGTCCTTCCCTTGAAAGACGAAGTTTCGTGTGGCCAGGATCAGGTTCGATAATTGGAAACCTGCAGAAGAAGTAAGCACACGAGTGTAACTTTTCATTTCTTGCATCATGGTGAAATGGGCATGATAGATAAAACAGTGCAGGGGAGCATTTCAGATAAGAACCAGAAACAAAAAGATGATTGCGGTGGGATAGAAGGGTAATATTTCCTCCTTAGACTTTTCTCCTCTTTCTTTTCTTCTTTCCTTTCACTTACTGACATTGGAAATTTGATTTCTCGACATAGCAGTCAAATAAAAGGACAAGAATTGACATTCATTATAGTTTACAGTATCCTCCACATATTCGCCAGTAATCCAAAAAAGCTTCATTTCCATCAAAAATAAACTTCATCTACAGGCAATAGCTCATTTTCGAATTCCTCGTTAGTAGGACCATAAATAATTTACTACCCTGTATTGAACATAATATGAATTCTTTATAAATACACATAGAAAAATGTTCTTAATATTACAGAAAATTGTCTACTGAATACCAATAAAAGCGTTAAGCACACAGGGATATAATCCCTGATCCGAGTACTCATTGCCTAACGTTAAAACTGCAAAACCCCATATTTGGCTAATCTCAGGCCTAGCCTACATACCCCGCCTAAAGATTCTCAAAGTACAGGAAATTGCCTGCTGAATGCCTACATACCTACAGTATGAGTTAAGCATAAATGTATAAACGGTCATTGATCCAAATAGTCATCATTGCCTGAAACCAAAACAGCCAAAAGTCCATCTGTGGCTAATCTCATTGACCTACTATGCTACATGCTCGTTGCCTAACACCAAAAGCCATATCGGTCAATCTCATAGACCCAGGTCAACTACTTGCAAAAGTCATGTTTTTCGTGAATCTATGAAATAATCATACCCCCACCCCAAGTGTTTGGCACAATGACTCAATTTATACTATTGTGATGTGTCTTTAGGAAAATTGGGTCTTTCATGAGACTTGCTCCAGGTTAACCAAGCATGTATAAACAGTTATTGATTAACATACTCATTGCCAATAAATTTTGGCTAATCTCACACACCTAACCTAAATACTCAGAAAAAGATGTTCTAACAGCACCTGAATTAACAACCGTATACCTACAAATCTAGTTAGAGCACGCAGGAAATAATATCCGTTAACCAGAACACTTCATTCCTAACATCAAAACCGCCAAAAATCCCATCTTTCAGGATAAAATTACATTGACCAACCACCATAATTATACACCAGAGTCCAGACAAATATGCAAACCACCGAAGGAAACGGAAACGTCACTCGACAACAGCAATAAGCCCTTTCTCCAAAAAGCAAACATTGACGATACAATAACAACTAAAAACCAAAATGCATCACCAAGATCAGCCACATGGAAAAATCAAATGCCCGTAAATAAAATGCAGTTCAGCTACACCAATAGACAAACAAGAAAGTAAGGCAAAGTGAAAAGGCAGCTCACGCTTGACGAAAATTCTCTATCGAGCAGAAGCACCCAGAAACCAAAATCGACACTAGAATGGAGAAAACGGCGACCCGACTGACAATCCGCATCTCTGATCCGTCGATTACAGAAAAGACGACAGCTTTACAGATATGGAGCGATAAGGTGAGGATTACACACCGGCAAATAAGCCATTAGAGGTGTAAATGTGAACGGGAATGTAAATTGGAAAGTAAAGATTTCCAGGATTTTGGTTAAGAATCGTGGTGAGTAAGTGGTGCAGGTTAAGAATCGTGTAGCTGGTTTAATGACAGAAGCAACCTTTTCTCGTGCTCAAGTTTCCATTGATGGCTCTGGATTTTAGATCTTGAGACTGGAAGGAGTGTTTAGGAGGGAGAGACTCGTTTTTTTATCTTTTTTCTTGATGTGTGTGTGATTTAGGGAAGAAAAATTATTCTTTCTTTCCCTCTTTGTTCTTTTCTTATTCCTAGGAGAGTGTCAACTATCTAAGGTAATTATGATCTTGGGAATTAGTGTCCTAATTGTTTAGTAGTACTTGTTAAGAATAAGAAAATTGTCCTTGTCATTTGCTTGCCATGATGGAAGGGAGGAATTTACGACCTTACAACGAGAGTTTTATCATTCAACTTGCAAACATTATTTAGTGCTTTGTGATTGAACGTATTGAACATATTATACAGTCCAATTTATAATACACTAATAAGGTTGTGTGAATAGTTAGTTTATGCTTACTTGTCAAAAAAAATTATTAATTTCAGTTCAATTTTGTTTAGTTATTTTTTATACTACAAATCGATTCAGTTCAGTTCATACAAAAAGAACATAGCCTTAATAATCATTTAGTTAGGTTGAAGTAAACTTTCACGTACTATTGAGGTTGCATGAATAGTTGTGGATCATTAACATTTGACTCACTGTGCGAATATAATCATGTGAATTCTAACCTTATTATGATCATATCTTTATCAACGGGTGATATTGATTCAGCACGGATAGTTCAACTTTCCAACGGAGGAAACTCGAAACTCAAGATTCGAATAAGCGTCTGTAAACCCAACTCATCGTGTGAGTTAGACTCTTATCATTCATCTCAAAGTTAGTGAATCATGTCACAATGACACGGGGAATGCTGCATAGTTCAACAATCCAAGTAAATGGAATCATGATCACTCGACATTGACCAATACAATTATGATGGAAAATTGGCTTGCACGCCTGGACCAAACTCAACTCATTCAAGTCCGACTTGGCCATCTTGGTAGTACATCCAGGATCGGGCTTGGGCATGGGTGTATCCTTGTGGGCCCAGGCTCAAGTTTAAGTCTCAGGTCAATAGTCCCGACCCGACATATGTGAACTGTATTAAGTAACATGCAAAGTCAAATTTAATAGTAAGATATTTTAAAAACAAATATTAAAATGAAGTGGTTTGGGGCAGTGAAGAGGAAAAATAAAATCACGGTCGTATAACCTTTTTATATAAAATGGAGTTAATAATATATGAATGATTTAAATAAAAATATCCAACATTGATAATCAAACTTGGGAACGGAGGATAAATGTCAAAGATCTATTCTAACCAATTGGGCCCATACATAACAAGCAAAAATGTATCACCACGGACAAACGTTAGGCCCGACTAGTAACGGGCCCTGGGCTCAATTTCAGACCCACTACGGTGCCTTTAACAAATAAGCGGTCCTGGACCGGGCCTCAATAAGCCTTGCACAGCCCATCCCATTGCGATCCACATATACTGCCCGTAGATTTAAACCCACCAAACTGCACACAATTGTTCGTCACGTGACAACAATTTAAAGGACCTTGACTTGAATCCAGGATCCTAAAACCCACGACGTTAAACAAGCCTCAATTTAAACGTGTTGCAGTGAATGTTCATATATTGTTGTGTAATGGTTTCCCGAATTATATATAGTGCCTGCCCTATTTCTAATGACTTTGTTCAATCAAGACTGGACCAAACTACCCTCCTACATAGCGGTTCTTGGAAAATCTAATGTTCCTCATCCTTG
>JAYMSR010001046.1:0-11335 GCA_036897825.1 Plantago rigida | reverse complement strand
GTGTGTTCTTGTGAAGAACTTCTTCACATATTTATACTTGTTTGGTGATCTTTCCTAAGAGTTATATCCTTCCACTAAAGGTGTTAACTCTTCATTCAATAGATACAAGTTGAAAGGGACACAATTATTCAACTCAAGGGAAGTGTTTATTCATGAAAAGACAAGGAAAAATTCGAATTTATGAGAAAATTACGACTTTTCGGTCATCTATAGGGCTCACCGCGATCGGAAAAATAGAAAAAAAGTTTATGTTTTCAACCGACCGAGGTGAGCTACAGTGAAAAATGAGCTCACCGCGGTGAGCCAATGTTTTCAACTTTTTCTCCAGAATTTTGATTTTACTCAATTCTTTTCGATTACTTTGCTCTTTAATCCGAATTTTAGCACATATGATTACGAATTCTCATGTTTAAGATGATTTAACTCCTTCATGTATTAATCAAATACACTTAAATCATTAATCACCCTTTCACCACTTGGCGATTCTAGTGACTTAATACAAAGTGCAATTCGTTTCAACAATGAGATACATGCTTATACGGAACGCTTGTTTCTGACGTGTTGGGGCCGCATTGACCAATTCATCGAATGAATTGAAAGCTTAATCTTTCAATAAAATTCCAACAATATCATTCTATGCACACTACATTATCTCCAGTTAAATAGTTTTTCCTTTACAAAATGACTAATTTATGAATCAAAATATACTCCATCCATCCAGCTAAGCTCGCCGTGTTTCTTTTTGGTGTTGTTATAAAAAAATCAACAGTTTATTGTTTGTGGTAGGTATAAATGATGAAGAATGGAGAAAGTATGAGAGAATTGATAAATAATGGAGAAAGTATGAAAGATAGATAATATAGTGAGAAGAGGATGGACTTTTCTACGGTGAATTAGACTTTCACACTGCCTGACAACATGCTTCAAATTACAAATTGACACACTTATTTCCATTAAATGTAAAAATACCGAAATTAAGCAAAGGTAATTCTAAAAAAATATTAATTTCTAAAAATACTTTAGAGGTAAATTTAGGCACTTTGATTAATATATGTATTTTTTTAACTTAAATAATTGTGGGGTGAAAGGAAGATAGCCTTATCTCCTTTGGTGATTTGATATGGGACATCAAATCAAGTATGTAATAGTATATACAATATAATCAATTTCATGTTGTCAAGCGATATAAAGCAAAGCCTGTCTAACCGTAGAAAAGTCCATACGAATATTGGTTAGTGGGGTTTACTATTTAATATTTCGGGAATTAATAAAGCTATATTAACATGACAATTGCAAAAAGATAGTGGCACAAGATTAGCGGAACACATGGAGTGCTATCAAAAAAAATCTTACGTATAAATAATAATTATAAAATTTGTAACGCTCCAAAGTTTCAAAAAGTTTAAATATGTCGAGAACGCTACTCTTACCAACAATATGCACCATTCTTTTTGGGAAGCCATCCATAAAAATTCAAGAGTGGGGTGTGATTGATCTGGAGTAATCTTATGATGGGTGACCCCCTGGATTTTTTTTGTGTGTGAGAATGAATGGAGACAAAGTGTGCAGGGAAGAACTTGTGTTGGTACGATGGAGCCATCATATCACCCGAACAACAGCTCAGGGGTATCGCATCGGCCCAAAGGGTCAGACCTCAGGCCACAAGGGGACGGGGCATTATAATTGTATCAGGGCTGAGTCAACCCCTAACCACAAGGGGTGGGCAACATATCACCCGAAAAGCAGTCGATCAGTACCAAGTCGACTCAAGGGAGTGCTCCATTGATTAGTGGTTGGTGGTTGTATCGTTGCATATGGTATTTGAGCTAACCAATTCAAAACTTATAATGTGTAGACGATTGGTCTAGACAAGGCGCAACAGGGACTTCGTGCAATTCAAGAGGGGTGACAGTAACGACCCTAGAGTTTAGAGAGTTTAAAAGGGTAGAGAACGCTAGTCACACCAATAAGGTTCACCATTCTTTATGAGTATCCATGCGTAGAAACTCGAGTGTTAAGCGCTTACTCTAGAGTAAACTTAGTATGGGTGACCAACTGAAAAGTCCACCAGTGTCGGCACGAGTGAGAACAAAGTGCTCCGGAATGAACATGTGTTGGTACAGTAGGACCAACATATCCCTCGAAGATCAGCCCATGAGTAACTGCATTGGTGCAAAGAGTCGGATCTCGATCGATTAGTGTCTAGGTCGTTACAAAACCAGTTCCATTGGTTTCTTTGATGTAATCTACCAATATATTCAAAACAAATTACATTAAATGTACATACCGATAAAGATTTCAATGTCATAAAGTCAATAAACTTTCCCAAGTCTGTTCAATCTCACCAATATAATCGTGAACATATTAAAAAAAAGTACTTTAAATATATACATGTAAAAAACTCACGGTCAAAATCGGGTAAATCATCCAAAGGATTAATTTTTCTTCCTCATTTTCCCTCATAAGCATCTCAAATAATGTTAAATCATAAATGCCATTCTTTTCTCCACCTGCATCCGTCACGTGCGACTAATACATCATCCATGTTAGTCGCTAAACAATCGGCTTAACCGATTAATATTTTTTTAGGTTAAAGTAGAGGTTTGGAAGTTGGATTAGCGTTTGCACATCAAATGCGTTGTGACGCGTTTGGTTCTGAGTCCCATCTTTATACTATTTTGTCCATATATATATTTATTTACTTTCTTTTTTCTTCTATAAAACTCTCACAAGTAGTAAGAATAAACAAATACCATCACCAATTTTCTCTCTCTCTCTCTCTCTTCGATTCAATTCACATCCCATGAAAGACTCTGCTCCTGAAGAAAATCAGGTACTGCTCTCTCCGTTGCTCTCTTCTTCTGCGTACAACATATCCACACACAGCACTATTGTATTGTATGCATATCTTTTGGGAAATAAACTGCTTTCAGTATGTCTCTTTTTTCTAGTATCAATCAATATTAATTGTATTGTATTTCACGTTTTTAACTTCACATCTAAACCCATTTTCCCAACTTGCGTATCATTCCTGTGTTTCTTTCTATAGACATGCATATATGTATCTATACATGTTCATCTCATGTCTTTTTCTGTGTTTGCTACTATTGTGATGTTGGTTTTTCGTTCAACAGGAAATAATATATGCTTTTTTTTCCCTTCCTTTCTCAAAGAATATATATGTGTGAACTGTGAGTAGAGTTAATATTTATGTGGGATCACTTTTGAATTTTCTGGGAATTTCTATGCATGATTTCTCGTATTTTGATTGTGCATTTGTTTTGATTTCGTTTTGGCATTGGATTTGCTGTTGTAATATTTAACTGTGAGAATGGCAATTCTATGAATGGAGGTTGTTAATTCGGTTTGCTCTTGTTGTGAATTGAGATCGATTTAGGTTTTATTTTGCGATTAATTAGCGTCTTTTTGCTGAATTGTGCTTACTTTCTGTATTTCTTTTTGAGTTGATATTTTGTGAGTTAATGCTGGTTTTGTTTGTTGTGCCTGTGTTCTCACATTTTTGTTTCTAAGCAAGATTCCATATTAGCTGCAGACTTTGCGTGTTTATACGGTGTAAAGCTCAATTACATGCTCCGTCGCAATCCTTGAATTTATATTATTTTCTAAAAGGAATTATTTACGAGTCATATAGTAAGGAAAAGGCTCCGGTTGTCTGCTGTAATCTTTGCTCACATCTGGTTAATTCTTGTTTGTATTATTTTCTTTCTTTTTCTTGTGTGGGATAATTGCTTCCTCTCAGTAGCTAACTTGTTGTCACATTCAGTTTTGTATACAGTTTTGACATGAATGGTCTGAAGCATTTCATTGTTTTGCATCGATTGGATTTTAATCTCTTTCTAGTTTTGCGGTAATTTCAACAATTGTGGAACCAATGTTCCTGTGATTTGTCTCAACATAAAGCTGACAGCTTGTTAGTTTAAAGTATAATATGTTCCTCTTGCTGCTGCTTTCCATTCGTTTATGTTGTGGAAACAGTCTGTGCTTCATTGTAGTCCTGCACGATTGACCTAATCAGTGATCTTGTATCACTTTCTCACATTATATTTATCATATATATCGCCATCTATTACAAATTTTTGTTGTCAGATGGCTTCTTTGCCTTCAAAAGAAGATGGAAACGGTGATAATGTCATGGAAGTCAATGGAACTCATGAGCCCGTTGAGTTATTCAAACCACCTCAAGTTCATCCTAGAATTGGAGATGAATTTCAAGTTGAAGTTCCTCCACCGAGTATGGAGTACAGATGTTCAGTAGATTTACCGCATTATTTGCAGAATTTTCTCATTGGATTGCCCATACCATGTTTCAGGCAGGAACTAGAAACACCATCTATTAATGACGTTAAGTCAGAGAGTTCTCGGAATGAGAAGTCCAGGATCAGCTTTTGGGTCCCTGGGCTTCGTACAGAAACGTGGAGTGATTCTCACAAGGCTAGCTTTCTTCTTGGGGTGTACATATTCCAGAAAGACTTCGTGAAAGTCAAACAATTCATTGAAACTAAAGAAATGGGTGATGTCCTATCGTTTTACTATGCCGAATTTTGTGGTTCTGACATATACCGAAGATGGTCAGTGGGGCGAAATAGAAAAGGCAAGAGATGCGTACAGGGGCACATGATCTTTTCTGGATGGAGGCAGCAGGAACTGCTATCTCGTTTAAAGCCCAAAATGACCGAACACTGGCACAATGCTTTAGTGGAGGTACTTTCTTGAATATCAAAATGGTAATCAAATCTTAGTATGGTTTTCAGGAAGTGTAATTTGATTATAGATATAACCACTTTGAAAAATTCTCGTGAATCAACTACTATTGACTTTTTGTTTCTCCCCTGACGCTTTAGCACGCTGCATTATGGTTAGGTGCAGAACCCCAATTAACATTCAGATCATGATTCTAGTTGCAACTCTGTCAAGATTCATTATAACAAGGATTTCCAAGTCTTATTTGTTTTATTACCGTTATTAGTCTTCTATGAAAGTGTGCTGAAGTTGACGTTTATTTGTGATGCTTTCTTAGGCTTCTAAAAGATTTAGTGATGAAACGATGACATTAGTAGAGTATGTATCGTATCTAAAGACCATGGTTGGGATGAGCACACTTGTTGAAGCCATTGGGATTGGTACTGGAAAACGAGATCTTACAAGAATGTCCTTGGAGCCTTCAAGGTCTAACAGAGCAGCTCCAGTTAAACCCGGGATACCTACAGGAAAGGCTTGTGCCTCACTTGCTAACTCCGAAATAATTAATTTCATAAAGAATCATCGGCTAAGCAAAAGTCAGTCAAGTGATTTGTTTTGGGAAGCTGTTTGGCCACGTTTGCTAGCTAGGGGCTGGCATTCCGAGCTGCCGAAAGACCAAGCTCTAAGGAATAACCTGGTTTTCCTCATGCCAGATGTAAAGAAATTCTCAAGAAGGAAACATAAAATTGGGAAGCAATATTTTGACTCGATAACTGACATATTAAACAAAGTTGGGAAGGAACCAGAGTTGATCGAGCTAGATTGTTTAGAGGACAATGGAAGGAAGACTCAAGAAGTCTTGAAACTTGAACAGGAGTCCGAACAAGACTCTGAGGAAGATGATGATGGTTCCCCACCAACACCAAGAGTTTCATATCTGCAACCTCGGACGCCAAGTCGTGATTCTGGTGCAGTGCCTTTTACAATTGTTGATACAGGCCTCCCTGGTGGCAAAGTAAAAGAATTAAGAAGCCTTCCAACCAAAGTTTTGAGTTTGCAGACCTGTCAAAATCATGCTGAAGATAGTCACGAGGAGACAGATGTACCCGAGAGTATGAAACAATCTGGTGACAAAACAAAGTCCTGCAAAGAAATGATTCCAGCTTCTAGTAACTTGAAGAATAAGATTGGTTTACATAAACAGAAACACACAAAGGTGTCAAAGTCCCTCCCGAGTGAAAAGATGAAACGAACTAATGAAGACAATGCAGCTTCCATCAAGAAGAAAAGCCGGAAATTGGCTGCTTCTAGATTGGAAAAAACTGGTGATGTTACATCCCATTCCTGTCCGGCCCCAAGATTTGAAAATGGGATGTCTAGTTGTAGTTCAAGCATCCTTAATACTGAGAAATTATCTTCCAGAATGGGTACTTACCAAGATAAGACGTCAACTACCAGCTCCTCAAAAGGTAGTCCAAGTGAGAGTATAGAATGTGCTCCGTATGGTAATAATATCCGTACCTCAGAACCTTCTCTAGGAACTGTAGCCCACACGTTAATTGACCTTAACGTTTGCCAAATGCCTCCTGAGTTAGAGAGTGCTTCCATGAGCATGCAAACAAGCAGAGAGCAAGACGTTCAGACTCCCAAGGCGTATAACCATCGTTCACCACTGAATGCCTTTGCTATTGGATCTATAAATGAGCAGGAACCTACTAAGAAAAACCAGAATGCCCCTGCCCTCGGACCTATAAAGGCACAGGAACCTATTGAGAATAACCGGAGGCATAGCACGAGGACAAGACCCCCCACAACTCGAGTTCTGCAAGCTCTAGAAGCTGGAATTTTGGAAGCTGGTCTTTTATCTGTAACTGGACGTTTACCTGAAAAAAGGAGAAAAAGTAAGGATGTGAGTTCCAACGAGGAACTAGCACACAGACCTTCTTCGCAGCGTACTCGTCGTGCTGCTAGGCCCGCCATATCTACCAACAGTATCGTGTCTCCTCAGACAGAAGAAGCTGAAAACGGTAGCAAATGCAATGAGTCTTGCAGTTCTCAAGGCCAGCCACAAGCGAATGAAGAAGATTCAGGTTCAGGAGTACATGAATTGACACTGCCAGCTAAAAAGGAACTGACTTTGTTCTGGTAAGTGTTCAGTTATTATACCATGAGACAGCTTCCTGTATGTGTTCATACTCGACGAGCATTGCCTCGTTTAAGTAAAAAAAAAAGGATGGACGGTTTTCATAATAAATACAGTTGGTATTGAAATTATTCCTGCCTGTCTACAATATCGATCATTCAACACGATATTGAAATTATTCATGTGTGCCTGAAGTATCGATATGTTCTCATCTGTCTGTCAAAAACTGTGATTTCTGTTTCCAAATCAGCTGATGATTTTATGCATATGACTTCTGCAGTTAGCACTTGTGCATCTGGAGATGCTGCGTTATATGCCCCTGTTCGAATTTCTAAGGATTGGAGTACGCTATGCCATCTTCGTGCCTTGGCAAGCCATAAAAATTGCAACTTCTTGTTGTGTAAACAATGGCAGTGAGCATCTCCGTGAGGTTATCGGCTAGCAGCTCATTTTTCCCAAGATGATACGGAAACTCTTTAGCCTTATGGCTGATAAGTTTTTTAACAATTTTGTTTTTGTCAACATCATAATTGTAAAGACAAATTACAGTTCGGCCCATCGGGTCTGATGAAATTTAGGCTAGACCAAGACATTTGGGAAAACACAAATACCCCCCTCGTGTTTGCATCCTTCTAACAATTCGATCCATTATGTAATTCTTAGGCGGTAAAGGATTCAAATGGCAGAGGTGGAAAGGGGCACAGTTGAAGAGCGGCCTCAACAACACCGGAGGTATTGAATCGGAGGGCATGAAGGTACACATCAGATGAATGAGATGTGGAGAAAGCCGAGGTGAAAACAGTTTAAGAGGAGGGAGGGCTACTTGTCTAAGAAGACAAGACTTGGGGGATTGATTCAGAAATAGATGTAAGGCTATGAAGTGTTTTGTGGACTTTGTATACTTTGACCCCTCTTATAAACAATAAAAGGTTTAAAAAAAGGTAAAAAAAACTTCATCTTCTTACACACAAGAAAATTAAGCTTGAGCATGAAGAGCATGAATCCAGTTTACCATCTCCCTAGGCAACATTATCATATGTGGTTCTCATTATTTGGGACTTTGTTAACAAGTATGAAAAGAAGGGTGGAAAGAAAAAATTGGAGAGTTGAATTGTGTGTGAGGGAGCACTATAATACCACGCATGTCATGTTGTCTAAGAGTGAGTGGAATAAACGTTATTTTCTACAATTTTTAATATAAAACGTTATGCAAACTTTTGGGAGAGACGGTCCTATAGTTAGTGAGAGTCGGATCCATATTAGACAAATATTGGGTAATGGTTATAATTTTGCGGATCCATATCCAGGTTATAATAGAATCTAGATCTGATAGTTAATTTTCACCAAATCCGAATCCAATAGTTATAAAAAAAACTCATCATATATTTTTACCAAAACATTGTATATATTGACCATGTCCATAACATCATATATTATGAATAGTTATTTTCCACCAAATCCGAATCCAACAATTTTAATCATAATATCATACTATATTAACATAATATATTCTAAGTTATACTATATCATATGTTTTAACTTAATAGAATCATGCATTCATACTCAAACGTCATATATATATTAACGATAACATCATATTTATCACATAAACATACGTGTGTCTGATAATTTCGCTTTATCATCACACATAAGTCGTCGAATCATATTAGTTCTAATAAAAAAAAACTTTTTACTTTATCATCACATATATGTCTAGCAACATGATGATAATTTTGTCATTTTGTCATCTTGTCCTCCTAAATTTATGGGTGTGTACATTATTAGTGTGCCTGGCAGTCTCCCGAACATCATATTTCAACCGTAAGTGAACTTTTGCATTGTGATCTAATTTTTTGAACCTTTCTTGTTCTTCTTTGGTTGTATGTCGCCATTATCAACATTTTTTTAGAGTAGTTCAGTACAGATGATGGTGTTAAACACAACCTTTGTTTTTTTTAGTTGCTTACACATTCATGTGTGTAGGTAAAATATATTTCACATGTCACACCATCTTCTCTTTATGGCACACAGTTTATGTCTTGATGCATATCCATTAAGAGGAACATATCTTCTATACAAAAGCAGCAAATCCTCAGATTTTGTTGCTTCATGTCCTTCTAAACTATCAACGAGATCCTCATCTTGGTTATCATCTTTTGAATGTCAAAATGACATTAACATCATGTAATTTACCATAAACACCACACCTACAGATTCAAATATACCATTTCAAAAGTCAATCATCACATTAACATACCATTTCAAGAGTCAATCATCACATTACAAGAATCAATTAGATGTATCTCCATAGCCAAACATCATATTTTTCAGTGTGAAATATCACATTTCAAGAGTCACAAATATTACAAGACATTAACATCATGTAATATACCACAAACATCGCACCTCCATAGTCAAATATCACATTTTAAGAGTCAAACATCACTTCTCCAGGGTCAAACATCACATTACATGAGTCAAATATTATATGGAAGACAACTGACATTTGATTTTCTACATCAATTAATGATGACGATAGCATACCAAATACTAAATGGGTTAATAGGCATAATAACACAACACAAGCAACGTTGAACATCATCTATATAAGATTGCAGGTGTTGTGGCATTAACACAGTCAAATATATTAAACCATACCATACCCGCTATAGGAGCAACAATATGTAACTCTTTATCAGTTCAATTTTCAACACTTTCTACTATAATTTGATCAACATTATGATGAGTGAGATTCACGTCCTCATTATTACATGTTAGATGTTACCAAGATATTAACATTGATGTAATTCACCACAAACATACATCCATAGTCAAACAACATATTAACATATTCTCACTATCATTACTACAAGAAGAATGTTACTAATACATTTTTATAATATAATTCGCCGCAGACATCACAGTTCCAAGGTGAAACAACACATTTGAAGATTCACATCATCATGATCACATATAAGATGTTACAAATACATTAACATCATGTAATTCACAACAAACATCACACATATTATGCAACAAATGCGGACGTAGTTAGAGGCAGTTCAACGTAGGATCCACCATCACATGATAATGGAGTACGGTCAACTAAATTTCTAACAATGTGCTCTATAGTTGGATCAAGATTATTACGTGTAAGATTCACACTCCTTGATTACATGTTGGATGTTATTAAGATATAAACATCATGTAATTCACCACAAACATCATACATCCAGAGTCAAACATTACATTCACAGACTCACACCATTATTATACATGATGGATGTTACCAATAACATTTGCATCATGTAATTCACCACAGACATCACATTTTCACAGTCAAACATCACATTTCAAGTGTCCAACATCATCATATTTGTAGAATTAATCTTCATGATTACATGTTGGACGTTACAAATACATTAACATAATGTAATTCACCACAAAAATCATATCCAATGGTTAAACATCACATATGCATATCCATATCTTCATGATTGTATATGTACGATGTTACATATATTTTACATAATGTAATTCACAACAAACATGCATTACGAGAGTGAAACATAGTGTTTCTAGACAGATCTATATGTAGTTATGTATAGTGCCGTTTAGGTTTCATCTTTGTACACCATTTCACATACTTGAAAGAAACACAACGCTTCTGCATAAACTCCGAGAGTTTCCACTTAATATTCTCTACTCATAATGTTAATGTTATTTCACCAATTGAGTTGCTATTGCTACACTTATTTTTATGCTAAAAAAACTTTATCAATTCCAAAAGGCACACAATATGTGCAAGTATGTTCTTTTCACATACCTATATACTCCAAGCACAGACATTAAAGGTTTATGTAAAATATCTGTCACTCAAGCACTACAAGAGGTATCAAAGACCAGGATATTTATACAAAAATCATTAGCCAGAGAAAAGGATCAAACTACTAAAGATCTATACAAGATATGTCAATCTGGTTACGACACGTTGTTGAATGCATTGTCGAAGGCATATCTTTTATTTGCCCTTGGAGATTTTAGACAATTGGTTTTTATGGTCGAGAAATGTGATAGATTTATTGACGATTGCGAAAATGTTCTAGGTAAAATTGTTCCCCCATTGAGTAGCAGGAATAGGGAAATCAAAGTCTTGGTCAGTACGTCACTTGTTACTGCCCACCGTATTATAGGCGACAAGTCTTAATAGCTAATCAACTTGCTGGGTTATTTGAGATAGTGTAATTTGTTTTCGGCTATCAAGAAGCACTAAAAAAAAAATCCTTTTAGCGACGGAAAGGGATGACGGATCCTATCCGTCGCTAAATAGCGATCAATCGGTCATTTTTAGCGACGAATTTGGTTTTTCGTCATTTCCGTCGCAAGTCCGTCGCTACTTCCGTCGTTATTTAACGACGGAATATATCCGTCGTTCAATAACGACAGATAGATTAATACGTCGTTATTTCACGACGGTTAATCTATCCGTGA
>JAYMSR010001045.1:0-11341 GCA_036897825.1 Plantago rigida | reverse complement strand
CAATCCTTAATATACAATTTCGAAGAATTTTACTGCTTTGCTTAATTTGAATTCAATGGATTAACACTAGTTTTGACACTTGATTGGTAACTAAAAAATGTGTATCTAATACTCACTACATTTCAGTTTCAACTTTCCGCATTCCATTTTGATCCGTCCCAACTTCATATTCACATTCATTAAATGGAAAATTTCTCTCCTACTTTCTACATTATATTTTCTACTTTATTCACTATTTGTCATACTTTATTCACCATCTTTTCTACTTTATCACTATCTCTCACTTTATTCAATTTTCTCTTAAATCTTATGTTCGGGTCCGCAGAAAGATGAAACCGAGACGGAGGGAGTATTACAAAATAACTCATTTTATTAACAACGTAGAAGTCTCTTATAAAACTTATACTATATTAGATTTATATATATAAAAAAAAACTAATACAACTAAACATGCATTGATAAACTTATATAAATATTATTGCTCTCAATTAATTTCACACTACCCCAACTTATAATTTTCAAAATTAGGACATGAATTTAGGGCACATAAGTCACAGCATGCCCTAAGTTCCGCCTGGCCGTTTCGAAATCACTAGATTGAAGTTGTTTTTTTTTCTTTCTTTCTTTCTTCTAAAATGCTGTATCACGTCGTTTGCGTGCCAACTTATCTGGCAAGTGAAAGATTTTCAATTACTCATTTCTCGATCTGTTTCTATAAATTGCATCTTTTTTTTGGGTTTCTTCATGAACTTAAACAAGAAAAAATCAGAAATCACTTTCCATGGGAAGTATGGAAATTTAGCAACCATCAAGTTTGAAAATTAGCTGTGGAAAAAATGACTTGGTCAGTCTTCCCTTTTATGTGCACAATTTTCTCTCCAATAATGTAGCCATGGACAAAATGACCTCTTCCACTCCCTCCATTTACTCCTCCAACAATAGCTTGCTTGTTTAAAAAAACTTCAAATTAGTTTCAAATGAGACAAAGTCCGTTCGTGAGTGACCTCCAAATTAAACGAATAAATATAATATTTTAAACGATATTAATAATGTTTATAGTTAACACTTTATGTATATTTTACGTTTCTTTCTATAATCATAATTTTTTCCAGTCCCTTTAGTTCCTATATAAAGATGGTCCCTTATGAGATTTACTCGATCTAATGATACATGAAACATAATTAGGTACTTAATTGATTTTCAGATGAGTTTTATGTGGTGTTGATCCTGAATTTTTTATAGTGACTTTTTTTTTACATTAAAACTAATTTTACCTAACCACCAAGTAAGTTACTTAAGAGAAATCAATTTTACAACTTGTTAGGTGTAAATTAAACTGGTCTTATATAAACCAATTATATTGATCCTCTAGATGTATTACCAGTAAATAAAAAGTTAAGGGATTATGTTTGGCCAACTTTTAAAGTTAAGAAATCCGGACTAAACTTAGATCAATGTTTTAATTTTATACCAAACACTCCTAACTTACTGAAATTTTGTGTTTACTGGTATGCAAGGACACGGATGTGATATGGCTGAGAAATCCATTCACAAAGCTAGCAAGAAATGAAACCGTCGATATTCAAATAAGCACCGATGCTTTCAATGGCGATTCATCCTCAGAAAGGAACTCAATCAACACAGGATTCTACTTAATCAGATCCAACAACAAGACTATTGCTCTCTTCCAAAAATGGTACGACGCGAGGAAGAACTCAACCGGGATGAAAGAACAAGACGTGCTAAAAAACCTTGTTCGACTTGGCGTGCTGAGACAACTAGGAATCAAGGCAATGTATCTTGATACGAACCACTTTAGTGGCTTCTGCTCGGATAGCAAAGATGTGAGAGTAGTGGCAACAGTCCACGCGAACTGTTGCCAGACGATTGGGGCTAAAGTGGCGGATTTGAAGGCAGTTTTGAGGGATTGGAAGATGTTCAAAAGCGTTGGAAAGTCGGATGGCAACATTTCAAATAGTTTTAAGTGGTCTAGGCATGTAGAATGTAAAAATTCATGGTCGAATAAGACTGTGGCTTGATGAGTGTAGGATTTAATGATGGATTTTAATCATGTGTAGCATGGTTTGTAGGTTTATTCATAGACCTGAAACTTGAAAGATTGTTCCTTTGATCTGTAAGTTTTAATAAGAAAATTGTGAAACGAATTGCTACTGGGAGGCTAGGAATGATGGAATTTACTTTTCTGACCTTAAAGTTTTGTCAAAATGCAAGATTGACATGTTCTATCGGATATTGTTGGATGAACAAAAATTACAGAAATTAAATAATGGTCACAATTTGGCATGTAAGAAGTAATTTCACAGTAATCGTGGAAAAGAACTGAAAGTTGATGAATATTTGACAAAATTTACAGAAGAATTCTTGAAAGTTCATAACAAAACAATACATGGAGGACTTTTTCGTCCTTTCGCTATATAATAGTAAAGCCCTAGCATTTGGGATTGTACAAAACGTGTCGCACAAAGTACAATAAAGGATAGAGAAGAAAGTGCTGTTTCGTTAGTGTAACAGCAACTCTTGGATTTTCCTGTCTTCTTATATTTTGACCACGAGCTTTTCTTCTTTTAATACTTCAGTCCTTGATTCTTTATTTTTCTTCAATATTTCGTCCAAGTCCTGAAGTTATTCAAAATAAGAATTTGGTCCCTGATATACGCACACAATACCTTTCCCAGTTTCCCTTATTTTACTCAGCTACAGAACTGTACAGCACCAGTCATGCTCTAGCTTCAACAAAAACAGATGTAGTCCTTGACGGTATCCCGAAACAGCCAGAAGCTGAGTCGTACGTGGAGTTCTTGACAATAGGATCAGCTGAATCAACCTGGGCAACAAGTTTCAAACAAATGGATGAGCTGACAATCCAGCAGGTAATCAAAGTTCAACTGTACCATATTTGCTGATAATCCCCATGTACTCGTGTGGAACTTCCACCACATAAACTAGCAAATATATGAAAGTACTGGAGAAACATAGCGTCAAACTGTTTCTCCAGAAATTTGCACGAGTACATTAGTTTGTTGAAATTTCCACTCATATTCGGAAACTGAAAAGACTTCTAAATTCGAAATGGACCAGATAGAGAAAGCTGAACACCTGTATAGGGTGCAGTTGTCGACTTTTGTCTCCTAGAGTTGGACTGGCAAATGTGATATCAGTAGGGCAAACATTGATAATGACCACGATGTACAAGTAGCTGCGAGAACGAAGGACATATTATCACCACGCACACAATTGGCACCGTGCCAATCAAATACAGAAAAAAAGAGTTTATTGCTACTAACATGGGATCCAGCTGAGCTAAACCCAGGTACTCCTTCATGGCCATCTTCAATGCTCATCACAATGACACCAGGGGCCGAAGATGGACCAGTGTTATGAAATCTTACGCGATCCTGGATTAACATGTGACCATAGGTCTTAGGTCATAATATATGTTCGAAAATGCTGAAGGAAAAATTACTAAGTATGAATTGAAAAGCAGAAACAGTCGAGGCATATTCATCCATTCTTACCTGAACCGCATGCCCTGTGCCCAAACGAAAAAGTGGAGATGAGTATCTTATTCTTAAAAAGTTTAGAAAGCTTTCGAGTGTTGCGAGGATGTGACTGCTCTGGGGCTTAAAAGATGGATCCGCTAATCTTGGTTTGATTCTGTAAAAAAGACAAAAAAGAACTACTTACAACGATTACAGAGTGAGAACACAGGATAATACTGTAATAGAATGTAAACCACTGCTCTGGAAAAAGATGACAGGTAAATAGAGTTACAGTAATGTTACTTACAATGGCCAACTCCGCTCATTCTTTTCTTTTGGAGGAAGACCAACACCCCAATTATTGGAGCTGTAAGTGAAGTCTAACCTGGAAAAAGCTCGAATAATTAATTTCTGAAGTACTCTTAAAATCTATAATACAAAATGCCAGGGTGATGGTTAAATCTCGATCTTTCTTTGCTGTGTTTTCTTTCTTTAGTTTACCTCTCAATTTTTTAATGTGCAACTCGTAGATCAAGCACTTTGGCGAGAACTTAAATCAGGTTAGTTATATGAGTGTCAGTGATGCCAATGCCAAAACCGTTCCATTTTTTTCAAGAAACGGAGTTGAGGTACCCCAGGTGCAAGACATTGGAATTAGATATAATTAATCAACTAAGATAATTATTAGCTAGGTACCTGTTGAACCAATCACCAGAATTGTATGAATCACGATCTAATGATTTTGAGCGCAGAATCTCATCACCAGCGTGGAAGAAAGGTATTCCCTGTATGTAGTAATATTAGTTGGGATAAAAAGAAGTACGGGTTGCTACATTATATGGACGAACATATATTTCGAGGACTCTTAACAAGTAACATTAAGAATATGTTATTATATCGAATCAAACCTGTGAAAGTGCAATTAAACTACTTGCCAACTGGTTCATTCTACATCTTGCATCCACAGAGATATCAAAAGGAGTCTGCAACCAAGAATTCAGTTTTCATCAGGGTGTTCGGGCATTTAAATGCCAAATCAAGTACAAAAGGATAAATACCTTTAAGCTCACTATGTCAAACAAGGTCTCGTTGTCATGAGCAGAAACATAATTCACCTAAATCAGAAAAATTATATAAGACCTGTGGGTAAGGTGTGGAATTCGAACCAGTAATAACCAAGTAATAAAAATGAACTAATAAAAAGGAAAAGAGTGTGGACTGATATAGAGCTTGTCCAACTATACAAAAGAGCCAGCCACAATGCGATGAGATGGAATTACCACTCCTTACAGTTTCAATGAGGTCTGAGGTATATGCAACAGGCGATCTACCATGAGTCAAAACTTCACATCCTTTAACCTGTTTGAAAGCAAAGGGGGTAAAAATCACGTTTCTCAAAATCATGCAAAAATATTCAGTAGCGTCGTCGACCAACCCAGCTGGCATTTGTCAGACAACAAGATTCAAGCTACCTGTTGGCCCTCATGGTTGATTAGCATGAAATCCTTCAGATTACCAGCCATTGCCACCTGCCATGGATAAAATGAGATGCAGCAAAAAGTATAAGAAAGATAATGTCAAGCAAGGGATACGGGGAGGAAGCAAAGTTAAGAAATAACACTAACAGATACTGCTCTTTTTGCAAGATTATTGAAGGAAAAGAAGAAAAAGAAAGAAAGACAAATGCAATAAAACATGGATTGCTCATACATTAACTCAATAACATGATGAGATAATAGTACCTGAATGTGATCCTTCGACAATGCAAGCATATGCTTCATATTAGATTCGGAGCCGTGGTCATGGCCATTTGGCTGAACAAGCATTAAAACACACATTAATTTAAAAAACAAGTGCCTTTAGTCACCTAGTGGAAGTTTCTATGCATGATACATCCATTGATAGAATAAGTTGAGCATGAGATAAGAGTGCACTTGAAAAAAATGACGGTTTTTGGAACCTATATTGCTTGGAAACTTGGAAAAAGTAAAATAAAATTGAGTATTACCTCTGAGGACAAACCTGTCACGAAGCCTTGTTGCAGGGGATGGCCAAATGGAGATCCACCAAGCATTGCATCTCGAATTCGATCATTAAAGCTGAGATAGTTACCATAAGTTGATTATCATAGTGAAACTGAAACACAGTTCATGGTTGGTAGTAAAAAGATTATTCCAGCTAGTATTGGTTGACATATCAATAAGTGATATGTATCTGGGAGTAAAAATGGGATGTGCACTTATTTTAAAGATTGATGAGAGTAATACCTTCCTATTCCAGTTCCATAAAGGTTGAACTGTGATGCATTGACACCACGCCCATTGTTGGCAACTTCACCAAAGTCCCCCCCTTCACCGTATCTTATAAGGAACAACAGTATAAGTTCTTGATAATATAGAAGAAGATGCAAGTAAAACAGCAGTAATAACCCGAATAAGGAGCAACAATGATGCAGCCCATAAAGAACATAAGTACGTGTCCATCACCTATTTGCATGAAGTGATAAATAATGCAACCTCTGTTGTCTAGTAGAATTACGAATACACGGAGATTATGGAATAGCTCACTCAAAACAATCTGGGGATAGGTTAAATATACAAATATTAACTCCATTCATATTGGATTTTAGCATTCACATCATAGATTACCTATGGAACTGAGAACTATGCGAAGCGAAACTCAAACACGGAGCCTAATGATGATGGGAAGAGGACGGTTAATAAAGTTAAGTATATCAAAGTCACTGCTATGGTTTTGCAAATAGTTTCCCTGAGGGATTCTCAATATGCCATTACTCAATGTTCACCACTCACATGACTTACTAATACCTCCAGAGAATAACTGCATAGGCAAGATTATCCATGTACAAGATATATTATTGAGCCATAGGAAATAAATGAGCTCAGAGATTCAGTACTCGAAATCTGATTTCTAGTAGAATAGGCTAGACTTGAAAAATATGTACTTACATATATATACTGGAGCCATCTACTCCATCTTTCTGTTTCGATAAATTCTGCAGGGCACATTTTGCTTTCACCTGCATTCAAGTAGCGAGTTAAAGACCAACACCAAACTCAGTGGTTAGTTTGTTATAAACAAACAACCAAAGAACAGTTCAAAAAGAGGACTAACAGAAGATGACCGTTTTGTTTGTGTCAAAGAATTTATTTTACAAATTTACATACACCAAAATCCTGATAAGCATGTTCGTCATAAGCAACATATTTGTTGTCAATAATGGTAGACGTACCATTGTCTGTTTCATAATGTGGCCCATGAGGTCAAATCGAAAACCATCAACCTGTACAACTAAATGTTAGTACAAATAAGTTTACATGACAATTTGAAAATAAATTCTCTTAACATAGTTATCGTTGTCAAATACAACAGACCAGAGACAAGGATAACATGAAACCAGGAGTGGAGACATAACTATCTTGAAATGGAGCGAGTTCAAATTGTGCCAAGAAAATACATGTCAGAATTCAGAAAGATACCCAATTTAGGATAAATTAGAGAGGCTGAAGAGTCAGAGAATGTGATTTTCAAGAAAAACTCTGTTTTATTCTTTTTCTTTCTTTTTTTTATGGAAAGCTGCAAACTCAAGCTGGTAAATTATTGTTAAGCTTAGGTTCACGGAAAATCTCAAATCCTGAGAGAACTTAAAAAGAAATTTTTACATAAAATACAAGCATTGCTAGTTTGTGCTGATTCATGTAAGATTGGTTTAGAAAAAAATGGAACAACTAGAGGATCTGGCGACTAGTCAAAGTCACCTATGGACCCAATTTATTTGGAGAAAGAAATGAGACAGCTGGTTAAAGTTTAAGGGAGAATATTAAGACCTTGTAATTGACTGCCCAGTGTACAAGATCATCAATAATCAACCGTTCAACCATGGAATGCTCACTGGCTGTATTGTTTACGCATGTACTATCTCAATAAAGCCATCAAGGTTCCTTCTGAGGTAGTAACCTGGAACAATCTGCATTTTATATCATTACGATCTTAAGTGAAACATGGATCTCAGTATGCGAAAATGAATATCCTTCCATGCAAAGTAAGCAACCCATTTCTGAAAAAACATGCAAAACTATGCTTATTTACACATGATGAGTAAATAACGTTTCCAATACAAGAAACTTGAACCATCTCTAACAAGCATTCCAGAAACGAGTTCTTTACATGGCTAAGTAAAGGGAGAGACAAAAAAATGCACATAACTATGTGCGTGCAAGGAGTGCCTTTTCCAAGAAGATATAACAAATTCTGGCTTCTGACAGATAAAGGATATGTTATATAACCTTGTCCAAGACAGAATAGTCATCATGGGGACCACTTGCATGCAAATGATTGTAAACAACATCCAGGACAACACGAAGACCAATTCGATTTAGTGCCTGCAATAAAATAAGTGAGCTTGAAAGAATCGTAAAAAACATTTAAGTAAGAAGATGTTAGCGTCCATTATCTACCTGCAACATCCTGCGAAACTCAATTATGCGGCAGCCTCCATTTGGATCAGTTGCATAGCTTCCTTTTGGAACACCCCAGAGGACAGGATCATAACTTTTCAGACATAATTGGAAAATAAATGACCGTCAAATTGATGTTCAATAATTAATCAGTCAACAAATATGAGATTAATTTGAACTAGATATAAGACACAGTTTCTCACCCCCAATTATACCCATCGACATCCTTGATGGCAGTGACATGAGCTTGTTGTTCTTCAGAGTCAGGTGGAAATGATTCAAGCATCTGAAAATCTGTTTTAGGATCTAATCAATAGTAAGGACTAAGGAGACCAAAAAACTAGAAAGAGTGTAATTAACGTTATAAAGGAAGAAGAGGTGAAATATGATGCAAAGCTGTACAACTACTGAGATAGGCATAAACTTTATTCTGCAATCAATACCAGATGTACCAGAAGATGATAAACACATACCTACATTTCTCCATTTACCCTTGTCATCATCAACACTAGCAAACTGAAAGGTTGGCGGCACTTGATAACTTTTTAAGATGATGCATTCCAGTCGTGTCCTTGAAGAACCAGATAATTCTATTACATACAGTAACTGGAGAGAACGAAGTACTGACATATCTATATGCTTTAGTCAAATCTAAATATATTGGTTTCAAGTACTTTACATTCTCAAGGCAATGGATCTAGTATTTAACATTTATAAATTTCTTCACAATTCTATAGTCAGGGTTCTTGCTCTAAAATGTGCCAGGGTACTTGACTCTTTCTTTCTTCTTTTTCGCCTTTTTTAAAAGTGCCAGGGAGGTTTAATAAAAAACTGGAGTTGAACTAGACAATGTTGATTCAGATATATGAACAAAATATAAAGTGCTCGGAAGAATTTGGTTACAAAAATTACCGAGGAAGTAAATGCGAGATAACCACCGCGAAAATCAGGATGCACAGTATTGTCTCTTACACTGCCATAGAAAATACACATCTGTGAAGAGACTCAGATGAATTTTGAAACATTACTCGATATACTATTCTAATGCAATATTGAATCATTATCTATAAAACAAAGTGATGAGCTGAAAATTTTGCACATCATTCATAGTTATAAAATCTAATAAGATGTGGTTATTAAACTTTGTTTAACGATGAACTGGAGACTGAATGTACTAGCAGATCTTATGTGTAGCAAACAAAAGTCAGAATCCTGGAAACTTTTAAATTGTACGAGTCAGTATGTACACCGAAAAATGAACCCAAAAGTAGTTTAAAAGCAGACTTTATTCGTTATTTACCTGAAGTCTCTAACATGTAATTCATAGATACTGATGTCCGAAAATGAAAGATTTGGTTTCTCATCAACCAAGTCATCCCACAATTCAGGTTTCAGGGTCTCTGAGTCTAAATTGACGAACAAGGTTCGTCTGGCATTAGCTGAGAGCCTATGCAAGCAACATAATTTAACATGTCATTCATAATCATAAGCACCAGGAATTCTTTCAATATGAAGCAATAGGCTGACATAACAAGCTTACCCTCTAGCATATGGATCATTGGCGATGCAAATTTCAATCTGGAAGGTGCTAGGATTGTACACAGAGATTTCATAGACATAGTAACAGCCCTCCCAAGTCAGTGGGCCTTGAGAACTCCAGACCCCATTTGACTCCTTGAGCTGGACAATTTCCAACGGATCCCCACCTTCTGGTTCACCATATATAAGTACATGCACTTCCTGTTCTTATCCATAGCACATAGAAAAGTCCTGAATGAGACTAAGTGTGAGTACATTCAACACTGGAAGCTAGAAACGAAAAAAATTCCGGTGTAATGTGTTTACCTGTGCGGTGGGTGCCCACAGGTACAGTGAAATGGCTTTGTCCGAAAAAATTGAGCCAAGTGGACCGTCGTAAGAGAACAATTCATCTAGAATGCCAGGTAATTGCAGACCAGTTATTCTATTGCATTTTCTGTCGGCTGCAAAGAGAACACGAGTCAACCAAGCATCTTAAAAATATTCCCGGTCTTCTTGGAAGAAATTTTGACAGGCTTCCATTGAAAAAAAGTGATATCGGCAGAAAACTTATGCAGTCTGAATGAAATTGCAAGAGGCTTCTTATTGTTCCTTTTCTTCTTCTAAAAGTGCATTTTGATTGACCTGGTTCCAGATATATGCAACATATGGAGCTCTACTATTAGCCCAAAAGTGGTGTTTACAAGTCATATAGAATACTTTTTACTTACAATTCAAATGAGCAACAGCTAACTGGTATTTGTGTAGACTTTTCGTATCTGCAGCCGGAGGAATATCGAAAGGTTTATAATCTTGAATGTGTGGGAAATTTTCAATCACCTATATCACACAAAAATCGTTAAACTGATCTCTTGAATAAAACATTCCAAGCGAACTTTCTTTCCATAACAGAAACCTATTAACTTGACTATGCAGCATCAGAAGAAAGAAATATACAGACATGGATAAGTCCTATACATGACAGGTGAAGTGTCTTACATGATTAGGGAGTTTATCATTTCTTCTATTAAGCTCAATTTTGACATCGTAACCTGCTTTGAGAAGAAATGTTTAGCTTCATTCAGCAAAAATCAAAAGAACATCACGATGAGAGGACTATGCAAGTGTAAACCTTGAATTTCACCATCTTCTACAGACAAAGTAGCATTTTCACTTCCATAAAGACAGACAGAACCACCCTCAGCATCCAGATCCCAAGCAATTACTGATTTGCTAACCCAAAACGCTCGAGAACCAGGCATACTCTCCTGCATTAAATCCAAGTACAGTGTACATCAGGGCCAGAAGGTAAATAACTTGCTAAGGGCCAAACAAGAATCTCAACCACTTGAAAATCCACAATTTTCCTTTACCTATGTTTTGTCCTTTTTTTTTTGGGAAAGGTCCTAATTTACAAATACCACTTAGTTATCAAAATCAACAACATTACTACCACGAACAAGCGGAAGGAGTAATACTCTCCTAGACATCAAAAGTTATTTTTCCTTACACGCATTATCCACAGATTATAAGAAACATAAGAGCTTCTCGATTATGAAAACACAATATGTTACGAAAACCGTGGATTCCAAGATCAACAAATCAGCTTGACTCCACATTCCCTAAATCCATAGAGTAAAGATGTCATAATTACAATGCTAGTCATTCCCAAATCCTCAACCAGTTCAAATTTTATATACCCACTGATGAAATTAAGTAATGGAACAACACAAACTCCTATTAGCATATTAAAGATCCTTTCTTTGATGGTTTTTGATAGAAAACTATAGCAATTAGAAAGGTTCGCCATAACTTCAAATTGCAATTACACAATCAAGAAGAATG
>JAYMSR010001044.1:0-11346 GCA_036897825.1 Plantago rigida | reverse complement strand
CCTTAACCTCCCCCTCTTACTAAGACTTTAGAATGTTCCTGTTAATTATGTGTCTGATACTAGTTATATAAGCACTGATTCAAATGCAGAGGCTGATGTACTCTGGCAATGAAATATAAAATATAAAATGGAAAGATTGAAACCATAACCCTAATTATGTTTAGTGTAGATGGTGTTTTGGCGTCTCATTAGAGTTTTGGGGAAGTAGACATATGATTTGATGTATTTCAATCCTTTTGCCTTTTATTTTCTACTTAATTATGAGGCTAATTCTTACTAATCCGTCATTTTAAATTATTTTGGAGTGAATTTCCTGTAATTTAAATTTGTTTAGCCGAAATTGTCGCCGAAGTATAAAAATTAGAATTTTAGATAACTTAGAGAACTAGTTGTAGGACTCGTAAAATATTCTTCATACTTAAATTTGAGGTAGAACAATTAATAAAGTAATAAAATGTCAAAACCTTAGAAATCTAAAAATGCTATGGCCCACTAAAATTTGATCCTATACTTGAGGACTCCTTAAAATTTGTCAAAAATAGGGAGGATGTATAATTTTTTGAAGAGTAAAATATGTGGGCCCATAATCACTTTTGTAGTTTTATGCATAAACTAGGATCACTACAACTTTGTAAAAAATATAAGGAGGTAGATATAATATAGAAGATGATTTAACATGTGCTTTGAGGAGAAAAATTTAGGAGTTCTTACATGACTAAATGGGTAGAGTAGTAAATATATAAGACCAAATAGAGTATTTTCCTTTTTTAGTTCATTTTACGACTCTTTTCATGAATCATTGTTTGTAAAATAGAATCGTTATTAAACTATAAATGTAGATCAAAATATGTGAATATTAGTCTTTTTCAGTTCTTTTTACAACTCTCTTAATGAGTCGTTGTTGGTAAAATAAAGTCGTAATTAAACATTAAATTTAGGTCAAAATGTGTGAATGTTATTAGCTTTTTTGGCTCCTTTTTATGACTCTTTTCATGATACGTTGTTTGTAATATAGAGTCATAATTAAACACTAAATTAGGTCAAAATGTGTGAATATTATTAGCCATTTTTAGTTCATTTTTACGACTCTTTTCATGAGTCGTCGTTGGTAATAGAGTTAAACCCTAAAATGTGTGAATATTATTTGCCTTTTATAGTTCATTTTAAAGACTCTTTTCACAAGTCGTCGTTGGTAATAGAGTTAAACCCTAAAATGTGTGAATATTATTTGCCTTTTTTAGTTCATTTTTACGACTCTTTTCACAAGTTGTTTGTAAAATAGAGTTGTAATTAAACGCTAAAATGTGTGAATATTATTAGCTTTTTTTCCCTCAATCTTATGACACTTGTCATTGGCCCCGGTTGGTAAATAGAGCTGTAATTTTATAACATCATATTATACGTAACATACGATAAAATAATAGTAATATTTTAAGAAAATTGTGACCCTTATATAAGAGTCGTAAAATTTATTGGCCGTAATAGATAAGAATTCTTGTGGTGTTAGGAAAGGCTTGGATTAGAGAGAGTCTCTGATGCCAAGGAGTAGAGTTCAATTGAATGAGAGACAGATTGATGTTGTTAAGTATAAGCGTAATGTTTAAAACGATATAAATAATGTTTTATAAGTAAACATTTTTAAAAAGTCTTAAAAGAGACGGTATCTAGATAACCTATTAGAGACGACATATGTTATCAAGAAAATCATCCATGTTATTAATCAAAACACGTATGTTGTTAACGAAATGAGTCCTATTGTAATAGGAAAAAAACACCAATGTTGAGAATGTAAGTGTTTTGAATAATAATATCGATTATTGTTTTCACTATATAGGTCCGTCTCTAGATAATTTATCTAGAGACTGTTTCTCAGGAGACTTGCTCAAACATTTTATATCCTTTTTATGTGGATTATGACCCGATGTTCTTAGTTGAACCATGTAATGTTTCTAACTATAACAATAATGTTTGTCGGTCTATCAAGTCCCTCTCTAGTGTTCGTCTCTCATAAGACTTACTTATCTGGTGCACATGAGAATATATTTGTGGGTTTATATTTCATGAATGTTAAATGACACCCCAACAATTTGATAACTTTACAAAAATGTCTGTAGAATGAATAAAACATAACGAAAAATCGAAGTAACTCATATACGCAAACACAAGAACATTAACTTGTACGATTAAACACATATAACAACAATAAAATAAAATTTAAACTCATGGGAACACATACATGGACTAATTAAAACAATTAAATGATTAAACAAGCAGAGACCAATCAATGAACAATCTATCATATATTAAACTTAATATGATCAAGTACATGACATACTTAATAATGATTGTCTTTAAAACATATATACTAGCAACTATTTCTTTTAGATTATTCAATGAAATTGGTTCACAACACGCCTGTCCAACCTGTCCGTGCAAATCGCCCACCTCTTATACGTATAAGCCAATCCTTTTCAATTTAAATTTTCACGGGTTGATTTTTTCTAAGCCCACCCACCAATTGTGTGCGTGTGGTGTGCGCGCTAAGAATTGGTAATTCAGAACACCACCAAGACCAAGTAGAACTAGTGTAACGAAGGTTTAAAAAAGTAAAGAAAAATGAAAGGAGGATATTGATCAGAGACAGAGGAAGTAATATCTAATATGTCAATAATTTGTATGTTTAGTTCGTACTTATTTTGATTATGGTATGTGATTTTGATTTGAATTTCGAATAATGTTCATGTCGATGACTACTTATAGAATGTATGGTTTTTTTTCATTTAAAATTTAGTTTGTTTCGGCTATGTTCACCTCTAAACCCGTCCGGTCATTGTTACCACTCAAATCATCATGTGTAGGGAAACTACTCTACCCTCAACCTATAGTTGTAACAATTTACCTAAAATGAACGTTGTTGGTATAGTTGTAACAATTCACCTAAAATGAACGTTGTTGGTCAAGTGGTAAGAAGCTTACAAGTGCTACTAAGCAAGTCTCGAAACAACACAGAATGAAAGGTAGTAAACATGAGGGATGTATACACAATTTGTAGAAGATGGAGGGTAGTTTTGGAAACAAAAGCCATTGTTGGAGCCTGGAGGTTTTAGCCAAGGATTTTCATTCCATTCCGCCTCTCAAACCTGAAGAAGAAGAAAAGAGGCAGCAAGAAAGAAAGCAAAACAAACAGATAGAGAAAGATGGGAAAGAAAGCGAAGAAACCTGGCAAAGGCAAAGAAAAAACCGAAAAGAAAACTGCAAAAGCTGAAGAGAAAAGAGCCCGGCGAGACTCCAAAAAGCTCTCTCCGGAAGACGACATTGATGCTATTCTGGTAAACTCTTTCTTCTCTTGTTTGTTAGAAAAATTTGTCTTTTTTTTTTGAAATTAAGTTTTCAAAGGAGCCTTTATTGATAGTTTGATGTCTACTTGTCTAAAAATTTGATCTTGCTGTAATTTACTCATCTTTCCTAGCTGGATTTTAGGGTTTATTTTCTCCAGTGGTAATGATTTTTTTGAAGGAGCCTCTATTGATAGTTTAATGTCTACTTGTCTAAAACTTTGATCTTGCTGTAATTTACTCAACTTTCCTGGCTGGATTTTTGCGGTAATTTTCTCCAGTGGTAATGATTTTTTTTTTGTGCACTTGATTGCTCTGTTCAGTTAAGTATTCAGAAAGAGGAAGCAAAAAAGAAGGAGATACATGTTGAGGATAATGTGCCTGCCCCATCTCCAAGATCGAATTGTTCTGTAAGTTTTTTCCGAAAAATGTTGTACATTTTCTGCTGCTTCATAGGGTAATGTATAGAAAAAATGATTCATTTGTTTGCTTTGTTTAGTTGACAGTTAATCCTCTGAGGGAGACAGAGTTGATTCTCTACGGAGGTGAATTTTACAATGGGAGCAAGGTCAGCTTTATTTTTCATTTTTTTTCTGTTCCAGTGAATATCTACCCAGTGTTCTTTAGAGTTCCGATTACAACAGCGCAAGTTGATTGTTTTGTGATTTTGGGCGGATGCTTTTCAAAATCTTAGTTAATGCATATGATATTTTAGAGTGCAATTGCAACGTAAATAGCTTATTTGAAAGAAAAGATATGGGGATGAGAATTACTTATTGTTGTCTATATATTTGAATTTATACATTCCCTCTCTTTAGAATCCATTTTTACATTCCTGGTTGCAGACATATGTATATGGCAATCTCTATCGGTATGACATAGAAAAGCAAGAATGGAAATTGATCTCGAGCCCCAACAGTCCACCTCCACGAAGTGCTCACCAAGCAGTAGCCTGGAAGAATTATCTGTATATTTATGGTAAAACACTATAGAGCAGATGAGAGATATCCTATCCTACATGTGGTGTGAAATATTAATTATGTTACTGCTAACAATATACTCAGGTGGTGAATTTACATCTCCTAACCAAGAGCGTTTTCACCATTACAAGGTATATATTTCTGAGCGAAGAAAAATGATTGAAGGTCGTGTATGATCTCATCTTAATCCTTGCAAAATGTATTTACAGGATTTTTGGATGCTGGATCTAAAAACAAATCAGTGGGAGCAGCTTAATTATAAAGGTTGTCCTAGTCCACGTTCCGGTCATCGAATGGTATGCTTCATAATTTTTTTTTTTACCGTGTCAGAATCCTCCCTGAGAACCAATACTCTCGATGCTTAATTATTGTCATTTGTTAAAATACATCTATATCTGTTTTAGACTTTTAGTATAAGTTTGCAGATTGTTATTTGCATTTTTGGTTTTCCTGTTTTGTAGTTGCCTGATATTTCAGGGTATTATTATTTTCAATTTGCAGGTCTTGTACAAACACAAAATTATAATATTTGGAGGATTTTACGACACTCTTAGAGAAGTGAGGTACTCTTTGATTCTTAACACGGTTGTAAATCTTCAAAATTTCTTTTAGCATCTTGACAAGTTTCCTGTGGTGTTGTATATCACATTTTAACCGTTTGAGAACTCAAGGTATCTGAAAGACCTGTCCTGGCATATAAGTTTTCGTTCTCTTGATTTTTTGTAAAGTCAACCAAACTATAGTGTTACCAAGCAAATTATGTTTCTCCGCACATAATATTTTACTGTTCGCTGTTATTCATGTAAAGTACTAATCTATTAAACCATTTACCAAATCTTGTGGTAGTTACTAACATCAATTAGTCTCTTCAAAGGCCCTGTAAATATAAGTTACCAAGGAAATAATGTTTCCCTGCACATAATAGTTTACTGCTCTGTCTGTTATTCATGTTAAGTACTAAGCTATTAAACCATTACCAAATCTTGCGTTAGTTACTAACACCATTTAGTCTCTTCAAAGGCTCTGTTAATATAAGCCCTTATTACCTTTCTGTTTTAGAATGATCTGTGGTTGGTATACAAAATCCAAGGAAGTAGGTTAGTATTTGCAGAAAAACTGGTCTATATCCCTGAAACATGTCATGATGCGTGGTGGTAGGTTTTATCAACAAAGTTTTGACAAAGACTATCAGCTAAAATTACTTTTACATCCTTAGTTCACCCAGCAATCCACATGTATGATTTATCTTGTTCTCTCTATAAAGTTGCAATGAAAGCCAGATAATTAACCTTGTACCGATCTGAAAGAGAACATGTTATTAAGTTCTATATGAGAAATGTTAAACTTTACTTGACTCTGTACTGGAAACATTCTATTGTAAACTGTTGTTCTTGAATAACTTAGTTTTCCTCATTTGAATAAAAGTTGAACATATTGTAACCTTATGATAGTAATTGTTTGAACTTTTAATAAAAGCTGAATAAACTACAAAATTTGTGGCCTACATTTATAGGTGAGTTAACAAGATGAGCTATACTTGGAAAAAATTCAACTAGGAAAAGGAATACAATAAAACTGGGATGATAATAGGAAATAAGAATTCAATAAGGACACTTGATATCATATTAACTATTAAGGGATGGAAGGGGCTTGGGTATTAGACTAGTCCTGTATGTCCGGGCCTATCTTTCAGGCCCACGAGCCTGACCTGGTAGTATGCTGCATTTTTATTTTTTAAATATCGTTATTTAATTAATGTATATGAAAGTCAAGTTCTATTTTGTACATATATTCATGTATACGTATAAGATTCGCAAACTAAACTTAATACTTCATCCGTCCCATGACTAGTACCATTTTGCCATACCACATAAAGCTTCCCATTTTCATTTTTGATGATGTTAGATTCTACCCCAGTTAACTAATACCCACATAATTCACTTATATATACAACTATACCAACCCAATCTCTTTTTTTATTGATTCTTTATTACTTCTATCATTTAAATAATACTCAACTTTCCACCTTAACAACCCACTATGAATTTTTATTCGTTTTTTATCATTTTTCCACTTAAATCTTTCACTTTCTTTATTTTGCTGACCAATAAAGCAAACGAGAAGCTATTCCCTGGACGGAGGAAGTAATAAACTCTTCCAGGTCAACTCGGGATTTTCGGTCCGGGTTTTTACCAGTTTTGGGGATGTTCGGCCCAATAAGGGCACAGGATACCAGTTAACCCAGGTTCCAAAACATAGATTTCAAGCACTGTTATCAATCCCAGATAGCAGACCATAGCATCCGAAGATAGCAGGGGCATGATGACCTGATTCAAAAGCCTCAAAATTGCAATTTAAATGGTCAGTCTATGTGAATATATAAACTTTGTAAGGAGTTTGTTAGTAATTTGGGGGGGAGGGGAAGTAAATCTGGGAGTTTATTTCCCCATATCTGGATCTAAATGTCTATTTCAGCCTTTCTAGTCCATAAAACTCACCCATGCTCCTCCACTGCCATAAAAAAAGTAAATCTGGGAGTTTATTTCCCCATATCTGGATCTAAATGTCTATTTTGGCCTTTCTAGTCCATAAAACTTTCACCCATGCTCCTCCACTGCCATTTCATACTTTATTTTTTCACTGACAACCCGCATTGCACCCGATTAGCCACACCATTAAAGTGCTCTGCACCGGAACTCCATCACATCTAACGGGATCCATTCTGAGAGACGAAAAAAAAGAAAGAAAAGGACGAAGAACATAAGGACATACAAGACGACGCCCGTCTCTCTGTCTCTTCTCCAATCTCCAAAATCATTACAAAAACTCTTCCAGGGTTCTTACACTTTGAATTAGTTGTGGCACATCTTTGTGATTTATGCCTTGGACATGCATGTAAATTAAACCAGAACAAGAATCAAGATTCGAGAGTATTTAATCTGGTTAGCGATATGTTTCCTCTGCTGAATCAATAATTCAATATTAAGATCCAACATTGGTATAAGAACCAATGAGGTCGGATCTATTGAGATTTTCACATTTATCTAATAACACTACAGGAACATTATTTGAGTCCCAATTAAACGGGTTTCCGAAGATATTGGAATCTTGGCCATAAATATTTATTAGGTGCTTCAGATACGATATTATACAATTCTGGTAGGTTCCGAATGTAATCTATTCTGTTTTTTATACTTCAGCCTTTGTTTTTTTTATACTTCAGCCTTTTTTTTTACCACGAACATTGATGTACAATTAGGACTTCGTTGCTTGGAATTACATTTGTTTTATGTTGTAGAAAACTGGTGTTATATTGTTTATTTTGGTAAAGCAATAAAATTATTATTCTTTGTCAACTTCTCAAGATTTTCCCACAAGCTCTGAAGCGTTTGGGGATGAACATCATTTTAACAGTGCCAAATTAATTGCACTCGCCTTCACCTTTCTTCTCGTGTGTTTTCGACAATAGGGAAATTAGGAATGTTGGATCTTGATCTAGATCTTTTATTTGAACTCGAGACATCGAGAATATGAAGGATAGCTGGAAAGAGGTGGCCCAAAAAGGCCGGAAGGGAGACATGTCAGTCAAACACACGCGGCCACGTGCGTGTGGGTTCCTCCTTATCTGTTTTGCAACAGTTACAAACCATTGCAACGGTTGGAAAGTGTACACACACTTGGAGCATGCGCAGGGATACGTGGGTGGGCTCCCTGGTGCAACACTCCATTATTTGCATTCAAAAAATACATTTCAGGTCCTAGAAATACGATCATCATATATATTGACTCAAGCACATAAACAAAGACGTAAAATGGTAAGAATACATACTCTGATATCAAGACCTTTCAATCTGCTCCTCCGAAGTTTGCCTCTATCACAGACGAAGTACAGTAAACAGCTCAAGGAAGAAGCCCAGACTGCCTCTTCTTTCTCTTCTATCTGAGAAAGCCCCGTATTAGGGAGGAACTTTGGCATAATAATATTAAAACATATGCATGAAATCACTGAAAGTATAAACTAACTTATTTTCCATAGAGAAGGCAAGAAAAATCAAACCATGCAGTAAAGACACATACCAGTTTACCTACACAATGTGAAAATGCACTTCTTCACTTTGGATTAACTTTTGCGGTTCAACTTAGATCCACTTTAGGAATATAGTATTAATAGCCCAGCCTCAGTATATATCTAATTCTTGCCTATTTAGAAAAATAATACTCCCTCCATTCCATTAGAAACTTTCCATTTTTCCATTTTGGGCGTTCCTTCAGAAACTTTCCATTTCCTTTTATGGAAACCCACTATCCCCATTATTAATATTTTAATCACTCTTTAATACTTTATCAATTCTCTTTCTTACTTTTTACCATACACTTATTACTTTATTTATATAAACCATTTTTTACTCAAACTTCTTAAAAATTGTGCAAAAGACAATAGCAAGTTATCTTTGGAATGGAGGGAGTAGAATAATGAAGTATTCAATTTACAAAGAATGCACATTATCATTTAATATACTCCCTAGATTAGCTAAATAATCCAGCCTATAGATATAGCATGTCAGACAGTTTTGAGTTTTGAGATTAATGATCTGATATTGAGATATAAATTACCTTGGAGAAGATCTTCTCCATCCTCTATGGTAGCTTATTGCTCATCTAATCTCCTCATATTTCATCTAACATTTTATAATTGGGCCAATTTTTAACTCCCCCAACCTTTTCTTCCCGAGTTGCATGTTACCCCCTAACCAAAAAATTACCGAAAGTAAAGTTGCAATTTACCCCAAGCCTAGACTTTTGTAATTTTTTTCCTCCCAAGTGACTTGCACATGCCACTGTAAGGTGCAAAAAATGGAGCGAGTTGCAACTTCGGGACACACTACACAGGACTGCAGGCAAGCCGAAACTTCCAAAAATAAAAGTTTAATAGAAAAAATGGAATGAGTGATAGACTTGGGGCAAGTTGCAGGAGGTTGTGGGGCACAGGTATTTTTCATTGGTTAGGGGAAAATCGCAACTGTCAATTAGGTTAGAGAGTTTAAATTTCTCATATATATATATATATATGGGCGGGATACAATATATATATATTGTATCCCACCCCACCCAGCATCCCTTCTCATCAATATCTATCATAATAACAACTAGTGTGAAGAAAAATGTCAATAATGTTGCATATTCTACTTTACTCTTCGTTTAGGCACTAGCAGCATAAAAAACTCAGTTTGCCTTCAATTTACTTTTTATCATTCTCACTTTTACAGTTAAAGAAAAGCGCATCTTAAAATTTTTAATAGCAACTCTTCACCGCAAGTAACAGAAAAATACCTTAATTTGTAATCAAATATATAGATAGAAAGATACATCTGAATTCATGAAACATTCATTACTGCGAAGCATGCTAGTGACAACATTAATATGGCTGCAATTATGCGGACTGATTTGACTGCTTCAGCATGCTTAGAAGTACTTGAGAACTGAAATCTACTTACTGTAATAAGGATTTCACAGAAAACCCAGAGACAACTACACCATAATGAACAAATGCATCTAATTTTTGGTCATATATGTTATGCTATGTTATGTTAAATATAAGGAGCGCAAGCTAATTCAAAAGGTAGGTAGGGGATTACAATAAACAATCATTCCTTAAATAATTTTTTTAATATATTTTTTATTTTATTCTTGTGAGGTGCCAAAAAACAAATCGCCCATGTATGGATTGTATAGAAGAAAACGACACCTCGACCCCAACCCTTTGAACCAAACCATACCGCACCTCGGCCCCCAAAGTCAAAACAATAATGAAATTTGAAGAGGAAAAGTCTTCGTTCTCATAATAGATGTTACATCAAGTTGGACTTGCTTTCTTGGCCTTTCTGTACTTCACCTCTTTTCTGTTCTGTAAAACTATTAGGCCACTAACAAATTTAGATGCATTGTGTATACGACATACCTGAACAAGATGAAGTAAAATCTCATATAGAATACCCAGAATCCAATTCTCAAACTTATCAATGGCCGAGTAATTTCCTGACTTCTTGAAATAGTCAGCTTTCCTATTTCCATCTAAAGAAACTTGTGTTCCATTAGCAACATATTCATCCTGGGAATACTCGTCAGTTGTAGTGGACTCAACAGGAGCTGGGGGCGCTCCAATAGATGTGCATGAACTCCAAGGTTAAGAATTAAATCAAAAGCACGAGCTTTCGACATGACTTTTGGGGAATTTAGCATTTCCTACAATGTCAGATACAAATTAGTAGACTTCATACATATTCGAGAATCGAAATTAGAGTTGCGCAAAGCAGGCAGCACCTCTAGCATGGAGAGAGTGAGAGATGCGGCAGCTTCTGAATCCAAAACATACCTATAGACAGATTAGAAATAATCATGAAAGCATCTAACCAAACAACTAAATGGTTTGGTCATAGATATAAAATCTGTATCAGAGTTCCCTGTATTAAATCTGGCATATACTATTACATCATGACAGTTCACTATAAACTAAACTGCTAATGAGGTACCATTTAAAAACAAGCACTACGTCTACAGTTAGACAGCAGAGATTTTTCATTTGGGTTTGTTAAGCAGAGAGATCATAAAACCTTACATGTCAATTACAAGCTTGACAAGGACGCTCACAGCCACATCCATCGATGGCCTTCCACTATGTCTCAACTTTGATGAAACTGTTAAGTTATTCGAATTTGTGGATGGAGTCTCTGAGCAAACAGCAGCAATAACCTCGCATACCTCCACAGAGTTCAATCGTAAAGGTTGTTGCTCACTGGAACAAATCAATATTTACATAAATATGTATCTACTGTTCAAAGAAAGAGTGAGATCACTTAAATAAAATAGTTGAACATGCTGCACAGCAATGCAACTGAAGAAATTACTGTTTCAGAAGTTATAGAACACTAAAACAAGAAAGCATCAAAGCACTACTGATGTGGTACGGAAACGGTTAAGTCGGAGAACGAACTGAGCGTGGACTGGGCGAGGGTAATCCGAAGTAGGAGTCT
>JAYMSR010001043.1:0-11349 GCA_036897825.1 Plantago rigida | reverse complement strand
GATCAAACCCGCATGGAAACACAAACTCATAATAATAATATAGGATGACCAGAAATTTGTTACACATCACAAAATGAGTACCATAGCTACTTCAAGTCTTACTGTACCAGGAAAATCACTGAGATTAGCTGCTGATATTCCAGGCAAAGTCACTCAAGCTCTTACTGCTACAGCGACTGACGTGTGCAAACTAACTGGTGAGCCTATCTAGATATCTTTGCATCTGCAAGTCTATGCACGAATATCCATCTTCTTTGTAAATATTATATCTGTTCATTGGTGCAGGTGGTGATTAACATGCAAATCTGACTGTTGGTCATGACAGACATGGAAGAGACACTACCCGACTAACACCTGGTTTCGCAGAGGTTTCACAGATGCGGTGAAGTTTAACCATAACAATCAAGTACCAGATGAAATTGAAGGATTTTGACAATGACTTTCTACTGATTTTAATGGCTGCTGCTTCTCGAGGGAGATTGAGAATCATGATGAAGCCTGTTTCAGTTATGTATATTTATCTAGTTGACCCGAAGATCTACCATCTATATAGAGTAGGACCTCACAAATATATATGTGAAGATTATATTTTATCTATTCCATTCTTTCTGCTTAGTTACAAACACATTACTGTAATTCACATACATGCTAGTAAAAGAGGATTGGCGAAAATTTGTTCAAACCCAACTCCCAACTTAATAGAAGAGGATAGCTAGAAATTTGTTACACACCATAAAATGAGTCTCATAGCTACTTCAAGATTTAAGAGACTGTTTGGCAAGTGGAAATCAAGAAAATCTGTTAAAAAAAACCCTAAATTTTCCCCTCACTCGAGATTTTAATCGCGTGCTAAAGAGACACTAAGTGATTAACAAATCTAGATGCTCAAGTACTATACATTCAAGATTGATGTAATTCACATACTTTAGTAAAAGTGGATGGCCAAAAATTTGTTAAACCCGCATGGAAACACAAACTCATAATAATAATATAGGATGATCAGAAATTTGTTACACATCACAAAATGAGTACCATAGCTACTTCAAGTCTTACTGTACCAGGAAAAACACTGAGATTACCAAATCTACATTCAACATTGGTTGGCTTGAGCCTGCATAACGCAATTTCTGGTTCGTGATCCTTCCCAATCATGTAATGCATAATGTGACTTTGAAATGTACGTCGAGTCGACTCACTTGCACCAGCATTGGAAGTGTCCGGATCAACAGCAGTAAAGGTGAGGTAGTACGTGAGATAGCAAGATGTTGCCAAATTAACTTTCACAAATTTTGCATCCATATAAGCAGTACCCTGCAAAAAAAAAGGGGAAATACACATTCAATATTACGAACAAGTACACAGATTACCTAAGAAGGCAAAAATTAATACAAGTATATACACGTACATTTTCTTGGTTGTAGTGTTCAAGAGCCAACTTAGACAGATTCTTATACACCTCTGTACTCTCAACAAAACTGCTACCCAAACGTTGACAGATTTCAAGCGGAGCTATAGGAGTCGGTCCAAATATAGGACCAGGCCAGTCTTCGATTTCAAATCCCTATACGTAAATAGTGATAAGTTTGACGGCATAAATCTCTCTTGAAATGCAATTTGACAAAAGCAGCAATATATATCAAAAAATTGTAATTGTAAGCTATGGAAGGTGATGTATTTACATATTACAGTTTACAATCTATGAAAGAGCAATGCATCTATCAACAGCTCAAAATCCTTCCTAATTTTCTATCTACAATTCAAAAGCCTTCCTAATAAGAAATCAATATGAAGATTAGTTGGCAATATCAATTTTTTTAATGAATGAGCAAGGTATTCAAACAACTCAAAGGACTGTGTTTCATAATGCTAGTCAGTCTAATTATCTTCCTAATGCAAGATCAAGATACATACAACATAGTTTTACAAATCCCAAAAAAAGAAAAGCATAATGAATGAGCAATATATCTATTAAAATGTAATTATAATGAAAGGGAGATATTCTTTTACAAATTATAGTTTACAGTCTATTAAATTAGCATTGTATATTCAAAATATAGAGTTAGTCTATGAATTAGCAATGTATATTCAAAATACTGGAGTAGTATTTTATTGTTTACTAATGCTTGCATAATTAATGAAGCAGGTGTTAAATCTGCAATTCAAAAACCTTCCTAATAATAAGAATGAATGAGCAACAATTATATATCACAAAAAGCAAACTTACATTGCTTAGGCGGACTTGTTCAAGGTATTTGCGGAGAGGAGGGAATATCTTATGGATGAGTTTTTGCTTATAGTCCTCATCTATATCGTCTATATCACCGACAGTAAAGTACTCCGGAAGCTCATCGTCAGGGCACAACCATATAGTCTTCTTCTTCCCCCGTTCAGGACAATCACAATCATGGTCACTCGCCTCATCTGAATCATCGCCATTCTCCGAGGCCTTCTCTTCTGAGTCCTTCTTTCCCCCTTTTTTCTTCCATCCCACACTAGACTCTTCTTCCACCACATTAATCCCCCAAAATTTTAACATTTTCGACTTTTTTCACTCAGATTCAGCTGCAAGCTGCTAAATCTCTCTCTTTTTGTCACTCGAGACTAGTAATTATTAAGCTTCAACTGGAGTTCGATTGGACACCAATTTTGGTTTTCCAGTTGAAAAGACGACGGCTAAACTGTACGGTATACTGCAACGACATCGCCTGAGTTCAGTTTAGCCTCGTGTATTTCGTCCTTCTTTACTTGATCAGCAAGAGTTATTTCTATCAGCAATCCTCTTTATTTTACCTTGGAAAATAGACATCCTGAGTCTTATTACCTTCTTTGTGATGCATTTGCAATCGACAAATGAAGTTTTGGACATGTCTGTTGCCGTTGAAGAAAGTAAATAACGTACTGATATTCCAGGCATACCTGCTCAAGCTCTTACTAATACAACGACTGACGTGTGCAAACTAACTGGTGATCCTATCTATAACTCTCTGAACGTGCGCGAATATCCGTCTTCTTTGTAATTAATATATTCATTCCATCATTGGTGCAGGTGGATCTGACTATTGGTCATGACATGGAAGAGCCAACACCTGGTTTCACAGATGATGGTGAAGTTTAGCCGCAACAATCAAGTACCAGATCAAATTGAAGGATTTTGACTGACTTTCTACTGATTTTAATTGTCGCTTGTTGGAGATTGAGAATCATGATCAAGCGGTCAAGCCTGTTTCAGTTATGTAGATTATATGTTATCTATGCCAATTCTTTCTGTTTAATTACAAACACAGTACTGTAGTTCAGATGCATATCTAGTACATTTTGTTCAAACATCTAGTAACAGAGGATGGCCAAAAATTTGTTCAAACATGCATGGAACACGAACTCACAAATTAATTAGAAGAGGTTGGCCAGAAATTTGTTCAAACATGCATGGAAACACAGACTCATAGAGAAGATAAATTTGTTACACATCCCAAAATGAGTCCCATAGCTCTACTTCAAGTTCAAGTCGTTAACAAATCTAGATGCTTAGCTACTGGCCGGGCTTGAGCCTGCATAACTTCACTACTGGTTTGTTATTCCCAAGAAATCTACGTAAAATTTGACTTTGAAATGTATGTCGAGTGGGCTCACTTGCACAAGCATTTGAAGTGTCCGGATCAACAGCAGTAAAGGTAAGATAGTACATGACATAGGTATATGTTAGCAAATTAACTTTCACAAACTTTGCATCCATATAAGCAGTACCCTGCAAAAACAGAAAGGCAGATATAAATTCCATATTCAGATTCTCTAAGAAGGTAAAAATTGATACAAGTATATACATACATTTTTTCGGTTGAACTTCTCCAGAGCCAACTTACACAGATTCTCGTAAACCTCTGTGCTCTCAACGTAAGTGCTACCCAATTTTTTGCAGACTTCAAGAGGAACAATAGGAGTCAGTCCCCATACATTACCAGGCCAGTCTTCGATGTCAAATCCCTACATGTAAACAGGATATGTTTGACTATATTAAATCTCATAAAACATAATTTCACAAAAGTGGCAATATATCTCTAAAAATGTAATTTTAATGAATGGGAGATGATTTGTTTACAGATTATAGTTTACAATCTATGAAGCAGCAGTGTATTCAATCATGAATCAACAATTCAAAACACTATGTTTAATTCAGATTTAGTAACACAAAAAGAGGTCTCCTTTTTATACAATTTATACAAGAAATATTCGTAATGCTAGCTCGTCATGTCTCCAAAAAAATTTAACGAATGAACAAAGTAATAAATCTGCAATTCAAAAGAATTCCTAACAAGAAACCAAGATGATGACTTGTTAGCAATATCAATTTTTTAATGAATGGGCAAAGGTATGCTAACAACAATTCAAAAGATAGTGTTTTGTTTTCTAATGATAGTTAGTTAAACATATCGAGATAATAATAAATAAGCAAGGTATACAACAACAATTCAAAAGACAGTATTTCCTAATGCTAGTTAGTTAAACATATCGAGCTAATTCATAATGGATGAGCAAGGTATGCAACAACAATTCAAAATGCAGTGTTTCCTACAGCTCGTTGGTCAAACATATCAAGATAATAATGGATGAGCAAAGCATCCAACAGCAATTCAAAAGACAGTGTTTCCTAACATATCTAGATAATGACAACAATTCTCTCCAAAAGAAGAAGAGGGAATGAACAAACATGTATCCAAATTTTAAATAAATAAACAAGGTATTAAATCTACATTTCAACCAAAAATGAAGATAGTGATATTTGAGAAATTAATTAAGTAGATGCATGCATTTGATGAAGAAAGCAAACCTACATTGCTTAGGTGGACTTGCTCCAAGTATTTGCGGAGCTTCGGGAATATCTTCTTGACGAGTTTTTCCCTGAAAGGTTCCTTTTCCGGACCATCGGCATCAAAGTACTCCAGAAGTTCCTCGTCGGAGCACAGCCATCTCTTCTTCTTCTTGTCCTCTTCAGGAAGATCACAATCATGGTCACTCGCCTCATCTGAATCATCGCCATTCTCATCATCTGAATCATCGCCATTCTCCGAATTATCAACATCTCCATTCTCCGAATCATCACCATCGCCATTGTCGTCCTCCAAATCATCATCATCATCAACAATCTTGTCGTCAGAAGAATTCTCGGAATTATTCTGACGTTTACGCTTCTCACCTGCTTCAGGAAACTCTTGATCGGCAGCAACCTTGTCACCGGAGGAATAATCCTCATGATTATCCCCAAATTCTCGATCGGCATCAACCATGGTTGTTGCGGCTGCTATCACGAAACCGTTCAATTTTAAGATCGATCTTTCCCCTATCTAGAGTTTTTACTTGTTATCCTAGCAAACCAATTTAAATAGACCTTGGGTCACTGAAATTGTATGTATGTTGGATCGGATCATTCGTTGATTTTCGGCCGGTCAACCGAAAAACTTTAATTGAAAACCAATCTATAATTTTAGGATGAGAGTGGTTCGGATCGGATTATCGGGATCTGAATCTCACCGAGTCAAGGTACTTTCAAGCTAGACACGAGTACAATGGTGTTAATAGAGTTTCACGATTTGATGAGTTGATCGGACTAGGCCGAATCGAATCGTCCATTATTATCAGTGAGAATGGAAAGAGTTGAGAAAGAAGAAGACGACAATAGGAGAGAAGCAGCCATAGCTTCATCACCTTCTCTTCGCCCCAAGCTTGGTCTTTCTCAGGCTCAGCTCTCCAAGTTCCAGGTTACTTGCTCTACAATTTTCCTATCGATTTTATCAAATGTATACCTTAAAACCCTAATTAGTTTTTCTGTTTCGATATTCTGTTGTTTCAATTCATCATCAGGAACGAATTAGTATAGTTTCTTGATTTTCCCAATTCTGTTTCCTTCCAATATAAACATACAATTTTGTGCTTTGTGCTAATCATGGCAATTTGGGTTATTGTTGTTGAGTAGGAATTGCATAAGAGGCGGTTACAAATCAAAGCCAAGTCTAAAGTTAATAAGAAAACAAAAGGTGTGTATTTCTAACATTGTCATTTGAATCTACTTATGATGGCTTTGTATCTCTGAAAGCCGAAAGGGCGTTGAATAATGAGAAGGAGCTTTTGCAGGTCTAGCTGATGGGAAAACCAAGTCTCATAGGAAAACCATTGAAGCTAATGAACGCAATGACGGAGAACCAAGCCGACCTGTTGGGGATTCCTTTACTGATCCAAGCACATTAAACGGAGTGGCGACCATCACGGATAGGACTGAACAGAGTGTAGAAGGAAACCTGGCCATAAAACAGCGCAAGAAATTGCACTGGGGGGGTACTATTTTGGCTATATTTCTGCTGTATATCAGTGTCATTTTTATCTTACAGTATGATATTAAGATAATAACAAAAAAAAATGTATGCGTGAGATTAACATGATTATGGATATCTTACTGTCCCCTAATCTTGTAGGCTTGACACAAAAGAACGGTGGGAGCGGAAGTCCAATATGTAAAAAGGTTGCCAATTTTGAGCCAAGGCTGAGAAATTATTGCGAACTAGATTGGGTGCTAAGGGGCCATATGATCATTGGATCACAGGTTCTGAAAATCACCACCTGTCTGTTGAGTAAGATTTCCTCATGTAAATCATAGCCCTTGCTTCTTATTCCGATCATTTTGATGTATGAAATCTCTTTTGCAATTCTAAAAAAAAAAACCTCTTTGCAGCTCTTCTATAATTTGAGAATTACTTGTTATTTGTCAAGTACTAATGAGTAGCTATTATCATTTTGAAGTATGTTGTGGCTTCATATAAACATGTTTACTTGTTACCTTTGCTCATGCCAGCTACACAACGCAATGCATCATTCACTTGTCTAACTTATGAAAGGTAGTAGTAGTATTTTACTTGGCTACTGTGCTACTATATCCCCGACTATTAATTTCCTGGGTATCAAAGTATATATCTTCCAGAAACGAAGGATGACTTCAGTGTTTGTGACTCCGTTTCAACCCGAAAGTACAGAGTTCAAGTGACAAAAACATTAGTCAAAACCTAGCACTGAAGAAGCTAACTGTAATAGTACCTTCAATGAACTAGGCAGAATTTTCTTCCAAAAAGGTGACACACATTGGTTACATCTCCATTGTATGTGCACTTTGATCCATACCGAATTTGATTAAACAACTCAACTCTCACATCAGCCCGCCCAAATTTGCTAGGATGAGGTCCATCTTTTGGCCAATGAACCCATGTAACACTCCTGTTAGAGTTCATCTCTGGAAAAAGAATGTTCACTATGGTTGGGAAATAGTGCTCGTCGCTGTAACAAGGCTTGTGGCAAAAAATTTGAAATAGCGGGTAGTATTTATGGTCGGAAACAATAGCAATGGCAAGATCATGGTGAATTTGAAACCATTGCGACCCTTTACGCCATTGCTCAATGGTGATCATGGGCCACATTTTCCGATTGTATCGGCCTCGGCCCATTATCCGGGGATCATCAAATGATCCCAAGAAGCTGTAGTTTGTGCCCATTAGGTAATTGTAGATAGTGGTGAAGTTGAATACTGGGATGCATGAATCTGAAAGTAGAACAAATCTTTGGTTGGAGGAGTCCATGAGGGCGTTAGCAAGAAGCCTTCTTTCAGCATCTATCATTGATATTGTACCCCAATGTACAGGCTGCAACAAATCAAAAAATAAGTCCGTGGACATATATTCAAGCATCCTTAATATTAATGCAAAACAAGTATTTTAAGTGTCAAATTTAAAAAAATCAATGTTTTTGGCCTTATGTTCTACTCCTGAAATGTGTTCCGATTCCTGTTCTACCTCTCATTGATATTGACCAGTCTAAAATTTATGATTTGACCCTTATTATGTACATTCCAGAGCTCACAAATTACACATCCAAATTAATCTGTTGGCCATATGATATAACATGGTATTAGTTTAAGCATTGCCTTGAAACTAAGTTTATCAACCTGACTAGAAATTCTTCTGCCATGAAAAGGAGAATCTAGTGGCATTGACTCATTGTATGAGGGATGAGTATGAACATAGATGGAATACAATCCCTCGTGCCCTCTGAAGAAACTCTCCCATAGAGGTGCAAGTGGCACTGGCCCTGGCGTCAAGAACATAACCGCTACTTTTGGGGTGACCATCTTTTCTTGAGAAAGACTGAACTTTTGCAAGTACCCTTAAGAACAATTCACCATCACTCATATTGTGCATGAGAGGGTATCTCCTGTTATTCTGCAAATAAACATTATCTAAATGCTGGGGTGGTGGAGAGGGTGGCCTTGGTGGTTCTGGCAGTGTTGCAGAGGGTGGATCATGGTGTAAGCGTGGTGGTTTTGATATCGAAAAGGGACAGTGGAGTGCGAGATGAAGTGGGGAAGAAATGAAATTCGGGATATAAACTGGTCAATGCTAGACCAATTGATACACCTATGGTTAGCAGAAATAGATGCAATAAACAATCATAAAGACTGGGGGTTTGGAGGCAATAAGAATCATTGTAATTTGCAGAGAGCAGCTATTCAGTTACAAGATTTATAGGGCTAAAAGAAGTCAAGAACAAAGCTATGATCTATAGGATATTCATTCTGTTACTAGATTTGGAGCAGCTATTCAGTTACTAGATTTTATAAGGTTAAAAGAAGTCAAGAACAAAATTTTAGAGGTATTCTTTGGGTATGCTTGAGCTGAATCTCCGTTGAGATTGCTATAAGCCTATAATTACAATATCCCTGTGTTTAACTAGCAATATTGGGGTGTAAATTAAGCAAAGTGATAGCATACACTTTAGGAAATACACTTGTTTGTTTCGACTAACACTATTATTATCAGGCTGTTTCCATGACATGCACTTTGGGACTAACAGTTTCAGGAAATACACTCCTAGAATATAGAAAAAAGAAAGAAAGAAAAACCTGGTGAATTGCAAAGAGGATTTAACCTGGTGCTGAATTCAGGGTTGGGATGCAGACATGGGGAATATGGTGATGGTATCCCCTAGATTCAGTTAAAATTTTTAATACAGATTTGTGTGTTAATGGAGAAATAATTGTGTATGTACCCCTGGTTCTTAGTTCGCTTTCAGAGGCACATTCCACCCTTTTTAATATTGAATGGATCAGAACATAGTTAGAAGGACCAGCCTTTTACCTTTTGTATTTCTTGCTGGTAGAAGATACTTAATAATGATATCAGAAAGATGAGAAACGTTATAATCTTTCTTAGGTGATCTAGTCTTATATACTTGATCAATGGAACACTTTAGAATGCTCAAATGTCTCAGTTACTCAAGTAACAAGTAGGCAATGCTGATATACGTGCAAGTTTCTTTACAAAAGTCACAAATTAGAAGGATTTGTTTACCATTGTATCGTATGATCAATAATAGAATCCGTCACAATATCTAGTAGTCCCAAGCGAATCTGCTTCTGTTTTTACCAAAATTACGAACTGGTGAGTTCCAAGTGAAGCAACTAACCTGGCTAGGAATACTTCTGCCATGGAATGGAGAATCTGCTGGCATAGATTTATTGTAGGACGGATGAGAATGAATGTAGATCGTATACAAATCGCCATAACCTTTGAAGAACTTGTTCCACAGAGGAGCTAGGGGCAATGGACCTGGCGTCAAGAACATGAAAGCCACTTTTGGGATAACGTTTTCTGAAACATTATCAACATCTGTAAGTACTTTCACGAACAGTTCTTCATCACTCATATTGTGCCTCAGAGAAAATGTCTTATTCTTTGTGTAAACATATCTCTCATTCGATACAGTGGTTACTATCTGAACTACGGGTTCAGATGGTTGTGGCGCTACTAGGTCTTGAGGCTGTGGTGATGATAGTATGACAGACGGAACAAGGATTGATGTTTGTGTTGGAAATGAAGGGAAGGTGATGAATGGAGAGGAGAAGCTCTGTCTGAGACAAATGCTGCATGCAACTCCGATTGATATGCCTATGATGAAAAGAATTGAATGGAACAAATGAGCGGAAACAGATTGGGATGTTGAAAACATCATGGCGAAATTGTACTTAATGTTCATTTAGAGCGAGTGTTTAGATCATTGTATGTAATCTCTAATTTTGTAGCCATAGACTTGGATGAAGCAAATTTTGTACAAAGTGAAGATTGAAAGCATGGTGTAAAAGCATGGAAGTTCTGTTCTGTTTTACTACAGAAGTTTACTCGTGGCTTTGGCCTGTCTGTGTTTATACCACGTTACTTTTCCCTTGTAATTTTTTTCAGAAAGACAGAACCTGCTAGATTCACGAGAACTTGACTGCAGCGTGATGATTTCATTGATTTGGTTCAATTTGTTCAAGATCCAATTAGTTTGATTAAAAATCGCCAATATATCGGCAAGAGTATTTATTTTTTTTACTGTGAAGAGATATTCGTACTATCATTAAACTAGAACTAGAAGATCTTCCGAGTAGTTTTATTCGTCTATCGTTTATTCCACTCGTTTTGTGTGTTGTTTAACTCTCGATTAGATTTCTCCGGTTGTGGTTATCGCACTCTTTAGTGTGTTGTTTAACCACCGAATATAATTCTTCGTTGGTAAATTCATTTATCATTTCTGGCATAGAGCTTGAAGAGGAACATCCCGCTTCGGCTTCGCAGCTCGTCTCCTTGTTCAACAGGAGAAGTGAACACAATCCTACAAACCTTAAATTCACGCTATCATTTGAACAACAACAATCTTGGTTTCTTCTACTTGTGGGACAGAGCAAAGTTTCCATTTCATCAGATTTTCTGGGCTCAAATCTCTTCAGACACCTGTAAGAAGAGAAGAAAAATAGTACATCTGAACTAGATCATATGGTTATGCATCTCATGTAACAGCACAGTAAGATAAAAAACTCATTTGTACTTATATGATGATATGCATTCATCTCCAAAACAAACAAACCCACAGGAAAATGCAAAAACTCATTTCAGCCAACTAGTTTTCAAAGTAGATTGATTCAAGATGAAATTACTACTAATTGGTAATGGATTTGATGATATTAATTGCCTATCTGGTTCATTATATGATCAGTTCAAAAGTTACGGAACTCTTACGATTTTTTCGAAGGAGACAAAAGTACTGATGAACATCTATAATTTTAATTAGGAGACTCGACTTTACTTTTGACACAAAATACTACTAAGTTTTACATAATTTAAATAAAATGCAGTAGGGTCATTATTTACACCGTATATATCATAAAAAATGACGACTTATATTATCAATAAAATCATTCATGTTATTAATCAAAACGTCTATATTATTAACGAAATAAGTATTGTTGTAATACGAAAGAACATCAATGTTGATAAC